>VDFB02173032.1:17539-35862 GCA_007258455.2 Sequoia sempervirens | reverse complement strand
CTTCATGCTTTCACCTTCTTCCTTTCTCACATATTCTTTTTTTTCCCATCATTATGACCTCACCTTTCTCACTTTCCTCTACAACTAATGGAGTTAGAACAAACCTCTTCCCATCCTTTTTGATGTGATATGTGTTTTCTCTTCCATGAGATATTGTAGACCTGTCAAATTGCTAGAGTCTCCCAAGCAAAACATGGCAACAACTCATAGGTAGAATGTCACACACAAATTTGTCTTTATAGGGACCAATTTGAAACTTAACAATGCCTTGTTCATTCACCAACATGGTTTTTTTTTCATTGACCCAAGACACTTTGTATGGTTTTTGTATACGTCTAAAAATGCTCATGGTTAATCAAGCTTGCTAATTAATTAAATATAAATTATTTAATTAATCTTCTAAAGTCATCTACATATAAATAAATTTAATTATTTATTTATATTGTTTACTTTTATAATTCTTCTACCTTAAATAAATAAATAAATTTATTTAATTATTACCATATTCCATATTCCTCTTAATTAATTAAATAAATTTTATTATTTATTTATATTAATTATCATAAGTTTGAATTTTAAATTCAAATCATATTCCTCTAAATACCTTTTTCACATTTAATTAAATATTCTAAATATTTAATTAAACACTTTCTAATTCTTCACTCTACATTTAATTAAATATTCTAAATATTTAATTAAACACTTTCTAATTCTTCACTGTACATTTAATTAAATATTCTAAAATATTTAATTAGAAACTTTCCTCACTCTTCACACAATTAAATATTCTAAAATATTTAATTAGAAACTTTCTTCACTTCATATTTAATTAAGTATTTTATATATTTAATTAAATTCTTTTCTATCATCTTCTCACACATAATTAGATATTAAATATTTAATTATGGAAACTTCTAAATTCATCCTCACATGTAATTAAATAAATTTATTTATTTAATTATGAGACTTATTTCCTACTCACTACTCCAATGGCAACTTTCCCTTAGATTTGAAAGAGAAAATTTGTGTAGAAGGAAACATTCCATTTCTCTTTCAACTTTCAAAAATCTCTCACCGTTCATCTCAAAAAGCTTGATTTAAACCGTTGATCATGTCAACCAATCAGAGTCTTTTGAAAACTATATAAAAACCTCTGTGAATCCAAGCATTGGTTACATCTGCATATACTTACATTCACGTGCACATGTTATTTAAATATCATCTAGCATTTATCAGTTTTAGCAATCATTACATTTAGTAATCTCATATTTTAGCTATCATTTTTAGTCTTGTTAATGGCATCTTAGCATAAGCATGCATTTATTCTAAATCTTGTTCTCTAGGAAGACATTTTGTTGAGCTTAGTATACAAAATCTGAGAGCAAGCTAGGTTCAGCAAAAACGCTGGAGATAAAGGACAATGGGATGTCTTCGAAGCATAAATGGAGTTTGTTTTATCTTCTTTTAGTTTATGATATGATTTAAAGCTTCATTGGTGTGTTTGATTCAACTTTGACTTACATATTTGATATGCATATTTTCATTCACACAATTTTTGTTTAGGCACCCTTTCCAAATGCAATTTTTCAACCGTATCACTAGAGACCATATTGTCAGTACATCCAGAATCCATAATTACTCTACATACCTTATCTTTGTATCTACAAGCAGTCCTAAACAAGGCTTTTCTATGACTTTGTTCTTTCTCCATGGATCTCTTCAAAGTTTGTATTTTCATCATCAACATCTCTCCAACTTTAGGAGTAGCATAGAGAGTATTTGAACTTGAGCTTTCAACTTCATCCTCATAAGCAATTTTGGCTCTCCTTTCATATTTCCTTTCTCCTCCACTTGATGTGGTTCCAATCTTCTTAGGGCACTTGAAGGAAATGTGACCAAACTCACCACATTTGTAACATCTTCCTGAAAACGCGTTGAAATCTCTCCTTTTCCTAAAGCTTGTTTTGCCACCTCTCCATCCACCTCTTGATTCAAGAACTTTCTCTTTAGTCTTACCAGCATCTTCAAGGTCTTCCTTGGACTGTCTTGGTGTTGAAGTTGTACCTCTGCCCCTAGAAGTGTTGCCTCTTCCTCTTGTTGTCTTTTCTTGTCTCCTCTTGAGTTTTTCTTCTGCTCTAATTGCCATTTGAAAACATTGTTCCACAGATTTTGGTGCCAACAAACTAATTTCATCTTGAATGTTATATCTTAGTCCATTGAGATATCTAGCTACTCTTTCCTCCTCATCCTCCTCATGCTTAGTTATTATACTTAGCTTATAGAATTCTTCAGTATATGTTTGCACATCTTGTTCTTTTTTCCTAAGATTTTTTGATCTTTTGAGTAATTGAACAATATCGTCACAAGGAAGAAACTTACCTTTCAATTTTTCCTTCATTCTCTCCCATGAAGTGATCTTCTTCTTTCCTTTTCTCTACCTTTCATCTTGCACAAAGTTCCACCACAACAAGGCATGTCCTTTCAATTTGGTTTTGGCCTTCTTAACTTTGTGTTCTTCATTAATCTCCTCATTGTCAAAATAGTTCTCCAAAGCCCCAATCCAATCTAGGAGCTCTTCTCCATCTAGTTTTCCCCCATACATGGGAACATCCATTTTTCTATGTCCATATTTCTTCGCAACCTACAAAACCTTCAACATCCTTACATCATCTATCATCTCTTCTTCTTCACTGGAAGTCTCTTCTTCACTATCACTTTCATTCATATCTACTCTAGTCTTTGATTTCAATGCAGTCATCTCTCTTCACAAGGCTTCTATTTGTCTAGCCTACTCATCCATCTTTCTTGCAACTAGGCTTCCTTTAGGAGGCATCTTGACAATGTTACTTCATCACCTTCAAACCTACAAAAACCAACCAAAACACCAACAAGGGATCTAATAACTAGGCTCTAATACCACCTGATGCAAGTAAGGTGGATCAAAGACTATGTTCAACTTGAAAATGATCAAACTCAATCTGAAAACAACTCTTTACAACAAAAAATCCTTCAACTTGACACAAAATCCATCCTCAAGGCTTGTAGCCCTCAATAGCCAAACAATGGAGGTATCTTTTAGAGAAGTTCATATAGTGGCCTATCAAACTCCACAAAGACTCACCAAAAACTCTTAAGCAGCATACCAAAAGATCTCATAGGGTTTCTTTGACCCAACATCAAGAACCAATAACCTGCCCTACTCCAAGGCTAGTCAATTAGCCCTAATTTACAAAGGAAGTCCCTTTCAAACACTTGAAAAACACCTAAATACCCTTAACATTCATGAATTGTGACGCCAAACTTTAGAATCACTCACCTATTTGTAGATTTAGACCATCTAATATGTTGCACCAAGAAACCCTCCTTTCACACATAAAACACAAGGGTTTATTCAATCTCCATATACCCAGTCTTTCCAATCCAATTCAAGCCATCCAATAGACTCTAAATACCCTACAAATTCTCACAACTACATTCCATGGGCCATTCCTCCACTATTTTATCAAAACTCAACATAAGCACCCTCATTTCACATAGAAAACAACATTACTCTACCTCGAGGCATCCCTTATATGCTTACAACTTGTTCCCTCAGCTTTCCAAAGCTTGAAAACACCTAGCCCTACATATAACATATCAATCCACCGAGTTCCAGGGACTGAAAAATTGGTGGATTGATCATTTCATGATTTTAAACCTCAAACAAAACCCTTATTCTATGTAACAGGGCAAATTCGGGAAAGTAAGGAAAACTTCAACAAATTGCAATGGACTCTCAAATTGGATTCAATTGAAACCTAAAACATGCCAAAATGAAAGACAAATATTTCAAAGCATCTACAAGAGTGTACGGGACATACAAACTGAATAAAGTTCAAAAAAATAGAAAATAACTAGGAAAAATGTTGCTTCTTGATTGATTTCCACCATACAAAACTTCAACAACCTCATGGTCAAGCCTTTTGAGGCTTTAAATAAATTTTTGAATCAGTTTTTAACTATCCAATGTCTACAACCACTTTTTTAATTTCATGTCCCTTCAAATTTCTATTTGTTGCACTTTGACAACTTTTGTTTTTAATCACCATTTTCAACTTTGTTTTGCAACTCTCACCTATTTTGACAACCAAGACACAAAATCTATCCCATTACATATTAAAGGGTCTTTTTGGACCTTATTTAACATATTAGACTCAAAATATCGCAACACTAACTACTTAAGAACCATTCCTAATGACTCATTACAAAAGAAGTTGGTCTTATTGACCTTATTGAGACAAAAACTCATCAAAACCTAGAGGCTACTTGGTATGTTCTTAAATTGAAAAAGATTGTTTAATGGTGCTCCTACACCATTAATTCATTACTAGGGGACTTATTTACACATGTTAAGTTTACTTATGTCATAGGAAGGAATCTTTCTAGAAGGTGTTAGTTGTCATTAGTTGTTATCTTATATTTTTACTTGTAACACATGTGCACCAAGGTAAGTGTGATTAGCTGTCTCATGTCATATGGGTATGTGTAGGATCATGATGGGCCAAAAATGGTGATATGATGGGTATGTGTAGGGTATGTGGTTGATGACCTTTTTTTTACCCAAAATTGATGAAACGAAAAGGGTTTTTAAAGGAGATTCTAAGCTTTCAACCAATATAAATTATGCTTTACTTTGCATTTAATAAATAATTATTATTCATTTTCTATTTGAATTACGACTAACGTCTTGATTGATAGGTGTATTGAAAAACATCTATAGCTTTCAAACGGTATCACATTTTTTGAATACGAAACATGAGTCACATTCTATGATTAAAAAAAATGAATTTCATGAAGTTTTGACCAAGTTAAGGTGGTCAGACATACGAGTTTTTATATTTTTTAAAAGTTGTAATAAAAAAATCATAATTAATTATTGACTTGGAAAAAAATTGCAAAAAATATGCATCACATCGGGACATGAATCCTCTACTTATATCTAAAATATTATAAAAAAATATTATCATTTTATTGTGGTTAGGGTGGTTAGACAGACACCTTTTTTTTTCCCTGAAAATTAAGTACTACTGCATTGAAATTTCAAATTTTCACCAAATAGATTTCTATTTATTTTAAAAAAACCTAGTAGTTTAGAAACTACATTCAATTTGATACAGATTCTATTCTTACAAATTTTTGAATTAATATAGATAACTTATTCAAATTTTTACGTCAAGTTTCCTAACTCTGATTTTTTTGAATTTTTTGCCACTTAAGGGCCTTCTTTTTCCACGATGATCCTACACATACCTATATGATTAAGACACTTGTCATAATCCTATGACATCTTGCATCTCACCTTGGCTATATAACTAAGGGGTCTCTACTACATTGTACATCAACATCATATCATTGAATCATATTGATAAGAATACAATTTATTCTTGTCACATTCTATTCTCTCTTGGTGCTTTCCATTTGGCCTCTAGGTCTTGGCATCCATAGCCAATTCTAACACCATTGAATATATATATATATATATATTCACTAATTATTTTATTAAGATTCACAATAAAGATAAAGACAAAGATAATCAAACAAAAGAAAAGTCATATTTTGGGTTAAAATAAAAACATATTCATTGATGGGGTTACTAACTCAAAGAAAATCAAAACACTCAAGTATATAAAAAATAAAAATCCACTAACAAAAAAAAAATTCAAAAACCAAACAATGTATCTAAACCTCCCACAAATCCAATTTAAATAACTCCTTGGGGGGACCCATTGAGGTGGTTTCCTAAAAAAAATCCAAATGAACATGGCCAAATTCCTTAACACTTAACACTTCAATGAAAACCAACCTAAGCATGCATGATATAAGGAAAATAAATATTTTTAATACCATTACATTAAAGGCCATACGATTGCTAAATGTATGAATCTCAAAAACTATATTTAGGATCTCATTAACTATAGTCAGATCAAAGTAGAAGGTAATACATCCTCCTCTATAAATGATAAATTGGGAATGTACCATAACCCTCCTCGAAAAAATGATAAAAAATAACCTTTAGCATCCAACCAAGGTCAATACCATAATAATGACACCCATATCATTAATTTCAAAAAATCATCTACCACTTATGACTTTGTCATGGGTCCTATCAAATAAGCTTCCTATTGAGTTACTACGACTAAAATTAAATCATCTAATTATTTCAACACTACCAAAATTGGAAGGTTTACCATTCAATAGGCCTCCTCATACTCCACATAGGCCACCCAATATAATCTCCTAAAACATATTGGGAAAAATCCAACACAAATATCCACCCTGAAGGTTTTCAAAATATCTAATATTCATAGGGAGATATTAGAAAATGCCTTACAATACTCACAAGTTTTATGAAATCAACCCTAACTAGCTATAATCCCTATTGGGCCAATTATTAAATTCCTATCGACTCACTTATAGCCAAAATAACATGTATTCCATCAACCCACCCTCTCAAAATAAAACCCTTCATATCAAAGTCATCATCAATAAGAACAAGTTTAAAATAGTCTTGATGTATTTCAAATCTATATGCACCTTAATGCTTGTAACAAAAATAGTATGTTCTAAATGTTTCCTATAGCCACATAAGATCACCATAAGTTATATAACATTGTATAATGAGATTCTATAGGTATCATCATATTACTTCCCATACAAGTCAATCCTATGTCATAAGAAATAATTTATTTTATTATTTATCTTTAATTTCCTTATAATATCCTCCTCAATCACCCATGGATCCACACCATGTAGGTTGTTCCCTCTGTGTACCATCAATGTCTTAATTTTTCCTATCAAGGTGTAAAAATAAATATTCCCACTAACCCTCATCCTTTCCAATACTAGAAAATATTGGATTGTCCATATTATAGATCTCATCACTATCCTAACACTAATATTTCCACTCCCTCCATATCCCTAACATCTTCCTCATATGTCACAATAGTGAGGCTTGAGAAATCATCTCCCCCACATCTCTCCTCATGATGCCACTTGGAAACATATCATGAGGTGAGATGTCTCATTCATTCTCATCCAACATTCCCAAGGTATGGGATGAAAAGGAATAATTTAATTCTTAATTCCTTTCTGGCACTTTTGGAAAAATGACCCATGTGCCAAAAGGACATGGGGTTTTTTCCAAAAGGGGAAAAATTAATGTTGAGGGGAAAAGTGGATGGGAAATAAATTGAAAGAGGATTATCCCTTTCCTAATCACAAGGTTAGGAATATGTGAATGATTAGAGGAGGATTAGGATTAGATTAGGAGATATTGGGTTAGGGAAAGTGGGAGAGTTGGAGGATGTGACACCTCTTAATCAAGTATTAAGTGTGTGAACATGATTAGGAAGTGAATTAATTGAGGATTAGGGCGATAATGGAAAATGATGGAGGATGGGACATGTAAGGGAGATTAAATAAATAATAAATTAATTACTTAATTTTTTTAGAAGAAAATCAATAAGAATGAGTTGAGAAATAAAATAAAATAAATAGGATCATTTGTTTTATTTAATAGATGAATGTAATACATTAGTCCATAATAGATAAATTAAAAATATATACCTTAGGACTTTAGCAAGAATTAGAAGGGAAATAGGTAATATTAATTAAATAATAGTTCATTGTTTAATTAACATACATGATAGAAAAAATACACAAAAAATATGATAAAATTGACCAAATAATAGAGGTAAATTTTAGGTGTCTACATTTTTTCCCTCTTTGAAATAATGTTAGAATAATGATGTTTTGAAGAAAAATAAAATATAGCTAACACAATGAAAGGACTAGATAGAAATATTCCCCAATGTAGAGGAGATAAAATAAGAACGACATGGGTAGGCGATGCCTCCTTGAGAGATGTTCGAGAAAAAAGGAGCCCAAGTAGCCTCTTGAAAGGTGAAAATGAATCTAGAAGATGATGCATGATAAAAAAATGGGTGTGGATGGTGAAGAAACAAAAGAAAAAAAGTTTTAGGGAATAAATACAAGTAAACACATTGATTAGGGTAGCAATTTCTATTCATCTTAACCTAATCACCTAGTGAACTAACAAGAAATCATTGAGAGCACTTGAGAGAAGATGGTGAATGTACCAGTAGTGACACATCAATCAAACTAAGTGAGGGTAGCTGGAAAATGAGGGGGTGAGAGAGATAGGTACACTCAGTTGAAACCTCCTTTACACTTTCATACTACATTTAATAGGGATTAGAAAAAACCACGTGAGGTGGATTCATCCAACTCGATTGGGCAGATCTACTCCCAAATGGGAAACTAGGTAGGAAAAAGGGAAAATGCACCAACTTTGGGGAAAATCCACCTCTATATGGGAAGATACATGCCAAAATGGGTAGGCCTAAGATAAAATGGGTGGATCCATCACAAATGGGTGGGTACATAGAAAGAAGGGCGATTCCAAGCCAAAATGGGCAGATGTGATGTGAAAGGGCTAAATTCGCCAAACATGGGAAGATTCACAAAAAGAGGGGTGGTTCCACACTAAAATGGGAAGTTCCAGTAGGAAAGGGGTGGATCCATTAGACATGGGTAGATTTTTAAAAAGAGGGGTGGTTTCACACCAAATTAGGTGGTTCTATTAGAAAAGGGGTGACTCCATCGGAATGGGTGGATGCTCTATAGAAAGGGAAAATGTGCCATGTGAATGGGTGAATCCACTAAGGAGGATGGTAGATAGATATAAAGAAGAAAAAAAGTTAATTTTTTTATTAGACTCAGAATACTTACATGTGGGTGCGATTAGCTATATAGTTTCAAGATAGAGATTGGGCCTACCTAGATTCATGTGGGTTAGGCTAGATTTCTCAAACTCCTATAATATAATCCCATTGGTTGTTATTAGAAAAAATAGTAAAGAGGTGGAGGTTGAAGATGAGAACCTTTCATCTCTCGATAGGGGAGATGAGAGTGACTCTAGAGGACATATGGAGGATACTATGACTATTGATTAGGGGGTTGAGGGTGTTAGGGTCAAGTGTGGTAGTTCCCACACTTTTGTATAGACTATTATAATGCACAAAAGTTCCCACAAGGGGGAGGGCATTGGATAATTATAGATCCATAAATTTAGTGCCTAGAGTGGCCTTATATCCATATGGATTATTGAGCGAGGTACTATTTCCCAACTAGAGTGATGGATTATTTAGCTTGGCATTGGGGAAGATAGCCATAGAGATGATTGACTAGAAGAAAAGATATGCCTAGGGGTCATGCCTACTAGCATGTTTATATAGGTACATGCATTTGATATGCAACTAGGGTGTTCATAGCCTCACACACATTACATTGTTGTAGGTGTGTAACTAGGAGCACATTACATTGACACATCCCATTAGATGAAGAATGGATCGTGTTGTAGACAAGCTTATAGTATTCAACTAGACAAAAGGACTCAAATACTAGGAGGTATGGACCCTCGATCATTAGAGGAGGTTTTTTATGAGTTAGATGATGGATATGTCATGTGGAGGCCCTATAGGGCTGATGGAGGATTCCATAAGGATAGATAGTATGAGAGATACATATCTAGTGTTTATTATATCATAGGGAGATATCCATACCTAGTAGAGAGATATTATAAATATCACATCACACAGAATTTCGGGATCATGTAGGACCTACTTGAGGGTCCTCATGTGTTTTTTGGTATTTCTAGGGAGGTGGTCGAATGGGGGACATAGATAGACCAATTCATAGCAGTAGATTTTTAGTGCAAGGTGGATCAGGTTATATGTACATGTAGGGTATGGTGGATGATCTTAGGGTTATGAATAGATATACAACATGGTGGATGAGGTAGATGTCTGCTCATATCACACAAGCACCAGAAATAGTGGTGGTTTGAAGGATGCAAGAAATAGTACATGAGGCATGGAGGGTGTGGTGGAGGAGGAAGGAGGGAGAGGATATTATATTCAATGAGATAGGAGAAGAGGAGGTGACACCTACCAGTAGTGAGGAAGGGGGTGAGGAGGGAGGTTGATATGATGGTGGCGGTTCAAATAGGATGGAGGTATAGGGGGGAGGAGAGGTCACCAACTATGCCCCCTTGGAGGATGTGATCCCACCATGAGACAAAGAGTAGATGACAGATGTGAGGACCTAAAAACATAGCTAGTGATAACCAAGGGTTGGGTGGAGGAGTTAGAGGGTATACTAAAGAAAGCCTAGGGAAATATGACCATTGTCACTATAGAGTGGGATAGTCTATAGGTGAAGTGAGACATCTTATAGGTATAGTTGGAAATTATACTATAGATCAGGATGGTTTTATCTTATCCAAGGATGCATGGGGGTTGGAGAGGACATGACTGCTAGGTGATAGAGATAAGTATCACCAAAAGCGATATGTGGCTAGGGCATAGGGAGGATGGGAAGGAGTGATAGAGTTGTCCTTATAGATAATAGAGGATAGAAGGGAGGTGCAATATTATTGGACACTATATGAGGTAGCCATCTCAGCAACAAAGAGGGCACCTATTTTTTTTGAGGCTGAAGGATCAAGGTGGAGTGGGTCTCAATCAACACAATCAGGATTGATGAGGAAACAATTGATGGGATGGCTACCATCACCATGGTAGGAGGACTAAGAGGAGGGGATGGGGGGCCCACATCATCAAGAAGAGTGTCAACCTCACCCACATACTTATATGTAGGCTACAGTGGTTAGATAGATAATGAGAAAATATAGATTTTACATGAATATATAGTAACTTGTATGTAGTTATTTTTATATGAATGGGTATATGGACATTTGATATATTTATCATGAAATTTTATGTATATATTATGATGTATATATGTGCATTAATTGTACTTATTGTGGACACTAAGTGTGATGGAAATTTCATGTATATATGATTGGTTGATGATGATTATATGGATTATGACATTATATGAAGTATGTGTTATTGATCCATGATGATTATAGATGCTACATAATTTGGATACTTATATTATACTAAAAATTGTGATGCAAGGTGTGTGTGTGTGTATGTGATGATTATTTATTATGATTTTCCCAACTTGTATGATGTAGTATGGATATATGATTAGGCATATGATATCTAATGATGATATTTTAATTTTCTTTTCTAATGTGATGTGATGAGTATGGATGTATGTGATATAATCATATTAATATAATACATAATGGATAACACAAATGTGCCTAACGATACAACATTTAAACTTAATGAATCTAATTAATAATGAAATGAAAAGGATAACATAGACCAACAAATCTATATTATGCCTAATTTGATTAAATAGAACTAAATGACTAAATAAAATGATAATGAAACTAAAAATTTATTAAAATGGATGTACATGCATTGATACAAAGATGCTTAGAATAAAAAATTAAAAATAGCTTAATGTAATCTTAATGATTATGGAAATGGCTAAAGATGCTTAAAGTAACAAATCCTAAACAACCAATGCAATGTAAATGATTATGGAAATGATCAAAGATTATTAGAATGAAAAATTCAAAAAAACACAATGTAATCTAAATGATGGTGAAAATGGTGAAACGAATAGATGGTAGGTGGTATATGGGCGAAGATATAGTAAATTGATTGTAAAAATAAAAACTTGAATAGAAGGAACCAATGAGAGGACAAATTTGTACATTTCAAATCTAGGATTTGGAAAAGATTCATGGTAGGAAACAATGGTAGGATGATGGATAGATAGTATGGGTAGATGAATAGGGATTTTTGAGAAATTTAGTTTTGTATAAATGAATTTCTATGTAGTGAGAACTTAATTTGATTTAGCATGGGATACTACACACAAGTGTATGAGGAACCAAGGTAACTTTGTATCACATGCATAAGAATGACACAAAAAACAAGATGGTTATTCCAACATCTCACAAAGTCACAAAGGATACGATGCTAGAAAACCACAAAAAAGAAGAATTCCCTAGTGTAACACATGACCACAAAGGACCTTGGTGGATACCACGTGAGGAAACCAAGAAGAAAAAAACAAAAATCCATGACCATGCCCCTATTTTCACCATTTAGATCACACCGCAATGTGATGGATTATGGAGACTATGAGGAGGTGAAGTGGGAAGCTCAAATGAAAGATAAACAAATATTCAAAAGCACCAAATAAATAAGAAACATCTCAAGTACTTTTTCCATATGGATGATGGATGGATTGATGTGGTATGATATGAGGAATAATATATCCTATGAATATTGATGGTGGATAGATAACTATAAGATTCTGATGACATTAGGTAATTGAACCATTTGATACTCCATGGGGATAATGGATTTTATTTAAATACCAACTTGATAGGGGAAATAATCCTAGCTAGGAAATAGACATGAGGATGGGACCTAATGACATATATGTGTTAAAAGTTTGGAGAGATTGTTGAATTTTTTCATTGATGATGTTGCTTGGAAACATGAGCATTGAAGGTACATAATAGTGTGATACAATTTTTTCATTGATTTCAACATTTTTGTGAATCATTTTGAATATTCCTAACAGGTTTTTGAGTTGATAGGGAAAAAATTATTGCATAATGGTTTGGTTCAAAAAGATCAATTGCATAGAAATTTGACCAAGTGTCAAATCTACCAGTTTAGTATTATAGTGCACTAGTTTTTGGGTCTACACCACTATGAAAATACACATATCACTATGTACTTCTAACATAATTTTTATAGATGCTAGATGCACCTAAATCCATTATTTCATCTTGATTAGAAAATTAGTTTGAGAGATATGAGTAACCATGTTCGGCCTGGTATATTACAGTTTCTTTCTATACAATGTGTTTGTGTGGGAGAATCTACACTTCTCGACAGATGGTTTTTTGGCTTTGTGGTGTTGAAGATAAGTTTCCATATGTCAATTGAGGATGAATTCCATATGGTATCAATTTTTCAGGTCCACATGTCAAGATGTGGATACATAGATGAAGGTTTTTTCTTTTAGGTCTTATATGGAGCCGACCTAACATGTTTGATGTTATGCAAAGGATAAATAAGTGTTGCTAACTTATGTAGGATCTATTATAGGTCCATATTGGCCTATCTTAAGGTATTTTGAGTTTTGAATTATGGAACATTGTGTAGATGATAAGTTTTGGATCCAACAAGTTGTATTTTGAGTATTACATCTAATTAGATTGGCCTAATTGATGTTATACAAGTGATGCAGATATATATGTTGGATTGTTTTCAGTGTTTTGGGTATTTAATGTGACATATATTGTATGTGATGTGAATTTGAGAAAAGCAGAGCAAATTTAAGTTGTGAATGTTAATTTGAAGATCAAAATTGTGGGAATGAAGAGTGAGGTAGAGTGTTGAACCGGAATTAGATAAAGCTTGTTATTGTGCTTCAATGGAACTGTAATTCATGCATACATAAGATGCCATTGTAACAATTCAAAAATAGGCTATGAGCCACCATCTCTCTTCTATATTTTTCTCTATGGTTAGTGAGCCCACCTATAGTGAGCATTTTTTATAATATACTATAACCGGTTATCATATATTGTGAGCTAACCCTCATCGTGGTTTTCCCATTTTTCCACATAAAAATCTTGGTGTTCATGTGTTATTTGATGTTGTGGATGTTTTCTTTCCTCACTATAGTTGAATATTCTTTAGTGATTGGATGTTTTGTTTTTGAATGGTTTAAGAGAATATTGATTCACCCCCCCTCTCACTATTTTGGGTGTTCAAAAATATGTACAAGGATGAAACTAGGTAGTGACATAACATTGACCTTATGTATAGCACATGCGATATAGATAGTGACAATAGATGATGTCAAACAAGAACCTATTTGTAGGATATTCATATTATGATGATTGTGTAGGATTTGTAGGACATTTCCACAACAATTGGGATATTAATCCAACTTTTCTAATGCTTAATAACATATAACAAAGGATAGGTAGAAGATTATATACAAGGATGAATGGGATAGTGTTTGGTGGATGGAAAGATCATAAAAACTAGACAAGGGAAAGTAGGATAATGGAACTACCACTTATGTATAGTGCTTGTTGATAGGTTTTTACCACACACATTTATCCAAGGCACCACCAAGGGTGATTTTCACCATAGGACAACTTATGTCTCTTTAATCGCATTTTGTCTTCATAGTCCATAAAAGGTTTGATCTTGTCTCTTATGTTTTCTAGCCGTAAATATGCACACAGTTTATCCAAAAATCTTGAAGTGAATTATTTCTCTTTACTATTGTATTTTATTTCTAGTTTTGTTTTTTTAATTTTTAATTTTTTCTAATTTTTGAAAGATGGGATAACTTAGTTGATTCATGAATATAACCTTTTGATATGGATCATTTTTGTGGGTTCTCCCAAAGGTTTTCCATTTGGATTATCCAATTGATATGTTCCTAAACTGTACTTGGAAATTATAACATAAAGACCTAACCAATTATCCTCAAATTTTCCTTTCTTTTCTTGGTCTTATTGGTTCCACTGATTCTCTTTTAGTACAAGATAACCAAGTTGAAATTGGTGAGGCTTAATCTTCTTGTTGTAACTTCTTCTTAGCCTATTTTGATATTCTTAGAGATTATTTTAGCTATTGATGTGTCATTAATCAATAAGATATAATCAAATCAAGTGCACAACTCAATACTCCTCATCATTGATAATGTTTTTGATGCAGAGGGTAAGAGACTTTTGGAAACACACAATGATTTCAAGGATTGCAAAGATACACTCACAAAACCTCTCATAGACACCCCTGTGGAAACAATGCCTAAATGGCTCACTTATGACACAAATTTTTCTCCTATAGATCCAAACCCTAGGAATGATCTTAAAGGGAAAAATTACACTTGTATTGAAGGTTTCCAAAAGCCCAAACCTCTGTCTTGAACAAAATCCACTTTTCCACCTTAAGTAGCCTTCTAGCCCTATTAGGCCTCTAGCGAAGGATTTTAGACTTTTGATACTCTATTGCTGCTTCTTGTTCCCTTCTTTCTCTTCTCTCCCTTTCCAAGATTTCCTTCAACTCCTCCAACTCTCTTGCCAATTGATTTTTAGGTGCCATTGTTGTTTCTTCAATCCCTAAAGGACCTACTCACTGCTCTGATACCACTTTGATGCAAAGGGTAAGAGACTTTTGGAAACACAATGATTTCAAGGATTGCAAAGATACACTCACAAAACCTCTCCTAGACACCCCTGTGGAAACAATGCCTAAATGGCTCACTTATGACACAAATATTTCTTCTATAGATCCAAACCCTAGGAATGATCTTAAGGGGCACAATTACACTTGTATTGAAGGTTTCCAAAAGTCCAAACCTCTGTCTTGCACAAAAATCACTTTTCCACCTTAAGTAGCCTTCTAGCCCTATTAGGCCTCTAATGAAGGATTTTAGACTTTGCTCTCAAACTTCCCAATGGAAAAACCAATCTAGTGATTGATTAAGTTTTTTTTTTGTGATGGAAAAAAATATATCAAATCCCTGATGGCACTTGTTTCAGAACACACCAACCAAAATCTGTTGTCTCCTCAAAAACTAGGCCTAATTAGCCCTCTTTTCCAAAGCAACCCCTCTCTAAACTCAACCCCTGACCATGAAACTTTCAACAGTCTCTTAAAATGTCTCAAAACCAAATATTCCAAGTTTTTAGGATTCTATTGCACATCTAACATGCTCAAACACAAAACCCTCCAAAACTTGCTTCAAAACTAGGGCTTCTTGAAAACTAACCTTCCAATCACTTCCAGAACTTTTTTATCGACTCTACACCATTAGGACAACATATTTATTCTATTCCAACTCAAAAACACACCGCTCATTAAGGCATATCTTCTACTGCTATACCCTAGCGTCCATCTTCAAGCACTTTTCCCTTTGACAACTTGGTGTACACCTTGATATTCTTTCTTCCTGCACGTTAGTTGGTTAAATCTGTATGATAAATTTTTGGACTGATCCATTTCACAGGTCACAACAGCATTTTACCTTGAAATGGATCAATCATCCATAAAAACCCTCAAAACTAGTGTAAATTTTGTGTTTTCTTGAGGACAGTCAATATATTTTACAAGAAATTGACTTCTATTGTCTTTCAGAGCATTCAAATTACTTCAAAGCAAGTATATAAAAGTTCTTAAGCCATCAAACTGAATCAAAATTCAATAGAAATCAATAGATCATCAAAAAACTCAAAAAATTGCAAGAAAACTGTGTTTTTTGACTATTTCCATAAAACAGTCTGTACAATACCTTCACAAACTGATCAACCTCCATAAAAATGAATTCTTTAGGGTTATAGACCCATTCCCCAACTATCAAACTGTTTTGCATTGATTTTATTTCATTAAAGTGATTAAATCTCCTAAAACCTATTTACCTGCCTAAAGTGGATTTTCAAATATTTGAATTTCCAAACTTACATTTTATTGATTTGTATTGACTAAAAACTATCTACCCTTTAATATTTAACCTTAATTGATCTAATTAAAACATTATAGACCTACCTACTATACCACTTGGACACTATTGGTCCACTTACAAGGTTTGTTTGGTCCTATGGTCCTTTCAGGACCCTTAGGACTTTTGATATTCCCATTACATCTATTCATCCCAAATGACATTATAGGCTCCAAGATACCATAATTGATGTTTTGATTTGATGGAAAGGTCTTCTTGACCCTTGCAACCTCCTAGATCTTGAACTGACCTCTAAGAACCTTGGGTGCCCCTGCACCATTCTCCCCAAGAAAGAAAAAACTCTTGCCCCAAGAATCATCTAACTTTCAATCAGAACACTACTCCTTGTTCCTGTATCCCTACACCTTCTGATCACAAACCAAGAAATCACCCAAGGTCACCTTCTTCCTCTTCTACCAACCTGCCCTCATGTCACTCAACAAGTTAGAATCAAAATAGTTTTTGTTTTGTCCTCTTTGCTGTTTGACTTCAGTCTATATTTGATTCATGATTTTGCCTTCATTCCACTGACTCCCTTGTGAAATGACACCACCACTATCACCCTCAACTATAGGGAATTCAATTCCTCCAACCTTGATACTGTCTAAATCCCATAAATTCTGATTTCTAGGACTATGTGCTCCACAACCCTGCTGCAACTCATCACTCCTCCTCCAACCAATATCTTCCCCTGTCTTACCTATCTTACCCTACTTATTCACCTGCAAACTCTTCTCAAAACAGATCATAAAACTTTCATTTGACTGCTCCAAAGGAAAAGGCACTAATTTTTATCTAATAGCATCTTTATGTACCAAATATGTATTGTGAAAACCATCATGCAATGTCTACCTAGTATACTACCATGGTCTCCCCAAGATGATATGACCACAAGTCATTGGAATGACATCACAAAGCACCCTATCATGATATGATCCAATTGAGAAATATGCATAAGACCTCTTACAAATCTCTATATTCTGCCCTTGAGTTACCCAAGTGGCCTTGTAGGGAGTAGGGTGATCAAAAGTTTCAATCCCTAACTTGGTTACCATATCAACTAAAACTAATTTGCTATGTGACCCTGAATCTATGAGTAATTTGCATATTTTACCATGACTGAGACAATTAGTCTTAAAGATAGTTACTTTTGGCTCTTGATGAAGTCTTTCTCCTTGCTTGAGCATAGGAAACTCACCATCAGTCATAGGGTCTGCCATGAATGTTTTTGGTTCCTCCTTCTTGTCTTATTCTTCTTGTACCAAGTTAGCTCTCCTATCTCTACCCTTATCAGCTTGTTCCCATTTATGACACTTGAAGAAAGGATGCCCTGGTTCATTGCAATTGAAACACCTACCTGTGAATGGGCCTCTACCTTGTCCAAATCTGCCTTCTCCTCTAGGAGTGTATCCACCTCTTTGATCAGAAAATACCTCTTTACCTTTGTCATTGCTGCTCTTATCATTGCTGCCTTGTCCTTGTTCTCTATTACCTCTGCCCCTGTTTGAATTACCTCCTCTTCCCCCATTGCTTGATCTTTCTTGCTTCCTCTTCACCTTTTCTTTTTCTCTAATGGCCAATTGAAAACATTCTCCTAATGTCCTTGGCAATTGCAAACCAATCTCATCTTGTAGATTATACCTCAAGCCATTGATATACCTGGCTACTTTCTCATCTTCTTCCTCATAACCTCCTCTAATACCAAGCTTGTGAAATTGCTCAGTATAGGACATCACATCCATGTCCTTTTGCCTTAAATTCTACCTCATCCTCTTCACATGAATTGTGTAATCAGATGG
>VDFB02173032.1:0-17439 GCA_007258455.2 Sequoia sempervirens | reverse complement strand
TATATAGGATACATTGATGCCGCCAAAACCTCTGAGAATTTCAGATTAATACATATATGTCCGTGGCATTCATAAGGTTTAGAAAATCTTGTTGATCACTCTACAGAATAGCCCATTAAACATGGGTTGTGCTTGAATGCACTACATAATTGATATAACACAACCACTCTGCATATCAACCAGAGTTATAGGCTCTTTATTGCAGCAAGAGGTAATCACTCTTAGATCATGCTATAATTACATCCTATCCTGTTAAACTTGAGACAACCTGAATGCACCCAATGATGATTATTGACACCTACATTATACAACCTGAATTAACTACATTAAATGAGTGCCTCCATTTCTATCACAAAATAGCCACATTAAACTTGGGTCACACATGAATGCATCCTGTATTTGTTATAGCACAGCTGTGCCAAATGACCAATACAGTTATGGATCACATAATTACATTCACAAGAATCTGTTCCTCCGTTGTGATCTTATGGTGATTCCACACAACAAAATCTGGACATGAAATTCTCAAAACCTCTACAAATGAAATCTGATGAGATATTGCTTTAAAATATGATTTTCAAACCTGGAACTACAAATCTGACTTACTGAATTCTGCAAAAAGACAATGGTATCCTCGGCTTTGGTGATATCTTCTTGAATTTTTCTGATTCTTCCCGAAGGCATCGTCGAAGTAGTTCTCCACAAAAGCTGTCTCCGTGAGCAAAACAGCCGCCTTAATACATCGGTGAACTCACTTTCTTTATGTCGGCCACAATTTGATTTTTTTAATTTTTCATGTTTGTGAACATTCGATGAAAATAATGGTGACATTTCATTGAACACCAGGTTAAAATTCGATATTTCAACGGACGTCGAGGGATAAACTTCGAAACAATTGGAAATTACACATCAAATTTTACAAGCACCCAGAGCCAGACATGAGATTACATATTTTGTCGGACAGTTTCGTCGTATTTTGAAGTCAAATGTATTAGTGAATATTTAGGCAAGCAGGGTGGGATGCGTACTTTAGAATATTGCAAGGGTATGATGAGAAGCTGACACATGAGTTTCCAATGACATGTCACAAAAAATGAGCATAGTTTTGTGGTTTCAAAATTCCTATTTCAGTTGAGGCTATAGCAGATGTCACTTGATTTCCACAAATGGTGGAAAATTAATTCCCTGATAACTCAACATGGGTGAAAGATATTAAGCACCTTCACAAGAAATTTCTGCAATGTGGGGAGTTGGTTGAAGTTGTCATTGGACAAGGCATAAAGCTTTTTGCACTTCCATCACCATGGAATGATGTGGCGAGGTTTATCATCCAGTATATAAATTGTGAAGGTATGTGTACATCTATGCTAAACAAATTTGGCTCATGATTTGCAATGGGGTTTGTTTGTGAACCTTCCTTTCTTTCTATATTCTTCTATAATGCAAATGAGAAAAGTAGTCCAAAACGGTAGAAAAAATTCATTATCCCATCATGGACTTATCAAATCATTAATTGTGAGGGAGTTTAAGAAGCTCTCTCCTCTAAGGGATTGAGATTCATTTGTTGCAGATGATACCCCAAAAAATTGTGGAGGAAGACCTCCCTAACACCTCAGAACACTCTGTGGAAGAGGGCTCCCCCAATATGGAAAAATATCATGTTAATTCTAAGGAAGAAGGGTTTGGTCATGCAAATTGAAATGAAGAAAGTGAAAATGAAAACCCTTCTGATACACCTAATGAGGGTTCCGAGTCAGGGGATTTTCCTATTAGTTCAAAGAAAAAGGCTAAACAAACCCTAGGGTCGAGCAATAAGTGGGTCAAGAGTTCAAGTGTTAAACATGAAAATGTTAAGACTACTACACTTGACTCTAGGGCTAAGAAGAAATTACATAGTGGGTCGACCTCAACTGCTATCTCAAAATTTTCTCAAGATAAGAAACAATCACCAACTATTCCAATGGATAAGTTACCAAATGTAGACAATGTAGCTAGTGATGTTATGAGCCCTAAGAAAATTGATGAAGTTAGTGACAACAATTTTGGCCACAGTATTCCAAAAAAATAGGAGAATAGAGGTAGTCTCTAGGGAATTAAGGAGGAGAAAAAGAAGGAATATGCAGGAAGAATCTAGGGCCACTCTATCATATGAAAAGGAGCCCAAACAAGACCCTGAAAATGCCTCTACAAAACTCTCTAATTTCAAAAGAAATCCTAGTTTCCAGAGAGGGTATTCATGAGGAGAACACCATTCAGGTTGAAACTACGCCAACTGAGAAAGTAGGTGATGACAACCTAAGGAATTTTGTAGAATAGGAAATTGGTGGATTTGAAACCCCTCATATTAAAAATTAGGAAGTTGAACAAGAATCTGAAGATAGGAGAAATAAAGAGGAAAACGAGTTGGTTGACCAAGAATAGGAAAATGTTGATATTCCTCACAATGAAGAGGAAGAAGAACATGAATCAGAAGTAGAGGAGGAATTCGAGGAGAATCCTCTGTTGACCAATGATGAAATTCATGACATGCAGAATCTGGTGACCAAATTAACTAATGAGAATGAAGCTCTACAAAAGTAGGTCCTGGATGTAGGGGCCCTCAATTCTTCATAGGCATAAAAAATTGGTCAGGTTAAAGTAGTCCTTGAGTAGGGAAAGATTGTTAATGCTTCCCTTATGCCCATTCAGGAGCATAAATATCAAATGCATGCACTAAAATAGCTATGGGTTAAAGAGATCTCTAGTATAATGCAAAAGTTGTTTGGTGTGTACTCTATGTCTCTTTGCATGAGGGCATGCAAAACCCAAGCTGGGGGGAAATGATGAGGGATAAATGTGTCTTTATTTTTACCCCTTTGTTTACCTTTTTACCTCTTTGTTCCTATAGAATCCCTTGTAGTTCCTATTACTATTTGTTAATGAATCAAGGATATTTAGTAAAATGCAAAGAGAGGATAATTTTTTTTGGATATATCAAAACCTTTAATTATTTACTAATTATCCTTATGACTATGAAAAATAGGGGATGAGTAGGTGGATGACGTGTGGGAGCAAGAGGAGCATTGGTGGAATGTGGAAATTTTTTTCTCATGATTCATGTGTCACTTTTTATTAAGTTTGGTCTAAGTTGCTTTTTTTTGGAATGATGTTAAATCTATAAATCTATTTATAAGAAGCTTTTAAAGGTTGTTGGACGTAGGCCATAACAACCCAAAAAATCATATACCTTTTTTATTAGTCTTTTGTAAACTCAGTGAGATATGATCTCTATATATATGTATGCTAAGACTTGAGTTAGTAATCGGTAATATATATCTATAAGCTGTTGTTTTCATTAAAAAGAAGATTGGAGTTTGAAATCCCATTTTGCATAAACATTGAGTAGAGTAAAGTAAGATTTTGTTTCATCACTGAAAATTAGAGAAGGCAGGTCCCACTTCCTTGATCGCCCAGTGACTAGATATAGAATAAGTGTGTTGTGTGGTAATGAGACTTTCTCAGTTTTAAATCTATTTTGATCTTTAATCATTGTGCTAGCTTAAAACCATTCAATGTGCTATTAATTATTATTCGATGTATTGGTGATTGATGTGTTTCTTTTGATATCGCACTACAAGTACATTTGATTTAGCATATTACTTTGCAATAATATTTAAGCAATGTGCTTACTATTTTGTATGAACTTGATTTGGCAGATTATTTTAGAAAAGTGTTAATTAGATTGTTATTAATACTTGTGAATCTTATTTAGCACTTTACATTCCATCATTCATCTCCTTCTGGTTATCTATTGTCAATAAGAATTATTATTGTTTATGTTTTATTGTTTAGTTTTAATATGCTTTTGTTATGAATTGTTTGGCCAAGGTTCCTGTCACATAGGTGATAGGAGGTTTGAAAACTAGATTTATGAACAAATGCAATTTGCGTGTAGTTGCATCCATAACCACTTTGCTTTCTAGGTTCATCCCTTAGGAAAAGAACCCCAATATCTTTCACAAGTTCACAACCCCCGTATTGACATCGAGGAGTCAACTGAGGAAACTTTGAAACTCTCAAGGATTGGTTTAGACACATCTACCCAAATTAAGAAAGAATCACAAGGATAGCTTTACCCATCATAGCAACCATAGTTTAATCCAATCACCTCCATATCAATCCCACCATTTTGGCTTATCATACTAGTAGTTGTACCATTATTGATGCCACTCCATACTTTTTTTTATGGTGCTAAAGCTATCTTTTCGATAGAAGTGAAACTCCCATCCTTGCACATTTCATTAAAAAACTGGTGCAGGGGCACCCAAGGTCCTTAGAGGTTAGTTCAAGAGCTAGGAGGTTGCAGGGGTCAAGAAGACCTTTCCATCAAATCAAAACATCAATTATGGTATCTTGGAGCCCATAATGGCATTTGGGATGAATAGATGTAATGGGAATATCAAAAGTCCTAAGGGTCTTGAAAGGACCATAGGACCAAACAAACCTTGTAAGTGGACCAATAGTGTCCAAGTGGTACAATAGGTAGGTCTATAATGTTTTATTTAGATCAATTAAGGTTAAATATTAAAGGGTAGATAGTTTTTAGTCAATACAAATCAATAAAATGTAAGTTTGGAAATTCAAATATTTGAAAATCCACTTTAGGCAGGTAAATAGGTTTTAGGAGATTTAATCACTTTAATGAAATAAAATAAATGCAAAACAGTTTGACAGTTGGGGAATGGGTCTATAACCCTAAAGAAGTCATTTGTATGGAGGTTGATCAGTTTGTGAAGGTATTGTACGAACTGTTTTATGGAAATAGTGAAAAAACACAGTTTTCTTGCAATTTTTTGAGTTTTTTGATGATCTATTGATTTCTATTGAATTTTGATTCAGTTTGATGGCTTAATAACTTGTATATACTTGCTTTGAAGTCATTTGAATGCTCTGAAAGACAATAGAAGTCAATTTCTTGTAAAATATATTGACTGTCCTCAAGAAAACACAAAATTTACACTAGTTTTGAGGGTTTTTATGGATGATTGATCCATTTCAAGGTAAAATGCTGTTGTGACCTGTGAAATGGATCATTCCTAACATTTATCATACATATTTAACCAACTAATGTGCAGGAAGAAAGAATATCAAGGTGTACACCAAGTTGTCAAAGGGAAAAGTGCTTGAAGATGGAGGCTAGGGTATAGCAGTAGAAGATCTGCCTTAATGAGGGGTGTTTTTTTGAGTTGGAATAGAATAAATATGTTGTCCTAATGGTGTAGAGTCGATAAAAAAGTTCTGGAAGTGATTGGAAGGTTAGTTTTCAAGAAGCCCTAGTTTTGAGGCAAGTTTTGGAGGGTTTTGTGTTTGAGCATGTTAGAGGTGCAATAGAAGCCTAAAAACTTGGAATATTTGGTTTTGAGACATTTTAAGATACTTTTGAAAGTTTCATGGTCGGGGTTGAGTTTAGAGAGGGTTGCTTTGGAAAAGAGGGGCTAATTAGGCCTAGTTTTGAGAGACAACGATTTTGGTTGGTGTGTTGCGAGCAAGTGCCATGAGTTTGATATATTGTTTCCATCACAAAAAAACTTAATCAATCACTAGATTGGTTTTTCCATTAGGAAGTTTGAGCAAAGATCTAAAATCCTTAAGTTGGGAGGCCTAATTGGGCTAGAAGGCTACTAAAGGTGGAAAAGTGGATTTTGTTCAAGATAGAGGTTTGGGATTTCAGAAACCTTCAAGACAAGTGTAATTGTGCCCCCTAAGAGCATTCCTAGGGTTTGGATCTATAGGAAAAGGATTTGTGTCATAAGTGGAACCAGTAAACGTGTTCCTGAGGGTGGAAGGTTTGTGGAGTGTATCTTCACAATCTTAAATCATTGTGTTTCAAAGTCTGCCATCAAAGGTAATCAGGCGATAAATCCGATCAACTAAAGGGTTAAATACTTCATCAAAAGATGCTCAAAGAAGTTAGAGGATTAAATCTTTCTCGTAAACAGGCTCGCGTCGTCGGATCAGCACTTTCTTAAAATCAGGCATCGTCCGTAAAGATAGAAAGAGCATGTGAGGGTAAATCAGGAACAAGTAGATGAGACAGAGGACCTTGAGGAAAGGAGGTTACTGAGATTGTTGAAGGCAGTACAAGGTCATGGAGGAAAGAGTCACATAGATTTTCCTATCTATCAAGCGAAGATGGATAGTGATGAGGTGTTAGGATGGCTTGATGCCTTAGAAAACTATTTTGAGTTTGAAGAGATGGATGAAGAGAGGAAGGTTAAGTTTTCTAAAACCAAGTTGAGAGGTACGACATTGACATGGTGGACTAGTTTTCAGAATGATAGGATGGCTAGAGGATTGGAAAAAGTTTCTACATGGGCTAGGATGAAGAGTTTGGTCAAGGAACAATTCCTACCATCTGATTACACAATTCATGTGAAGAGGATGAGGTAGAATTTAAGGCAAAAGGACATGGATGTGATGTCCTATACTGAGCAATTTCACAAGCTTGGTATTAGAGGAGGTTATGAGGAAGAAGATGAGAAAGTAGCCAGGTATATCAATGGCTTGAGGTATAATCTACAAGATGAGATTGGTTTGCAATTGCCAAGGACATTAGGAGAATGTTTTCAATTGGCCATTAGAGAAAAAGAAAAGGTGAAGAGGAAGCAAGAAAGATCAAGCAATGGGGGAAGAGGAGGTAATTCAAACAGGGGCAGAGGTAATAGAGAACAAGGACAAGGCAGCAATGATAAGAGCAGCAATGACAAAGGTAAAGAGGTATTTTCTGATCAAAGAGGTGGATACACTCCTAGAGGAGAAGGCAGATTTGGACAAGGTAGAGGCCCATTCACAGGTAGGTGTTTCAATTGCAATGAACCAGGGCATCCTTTCTTCAAGTGTCATAAATGGGAACAAGCTGATAAGGGTAGAGATAGGAGAGCTAACTTGGTACAAGAAGAATAAGACAAGAAGGAGGAACCAAAAACATTCATGGCAGACCCTGTGACTGATGGTGAGTTTCCTATGCTCAAGCAAGGAGAAAGACTTCATCAAGAGCCAAAAGTAACTATCTTTAAGACTAATTGTCTCAGTCATGGTAAAATATGCAGATTACTCAGATTCAAGGTCACATAGCAAATTAGTTTTAGTTGATATGGTAACCAAGTTAGGGATTGAAACTTTTGATCACCCTACTCCCTACAAGGCCACTTGGGTAACTCAAGGGCAGAATATAGAGATTTGTAAGAGGGCTTATGTATATTTCTCAATTGGATCATATCATGATAGGGTGCTTTGTGATGTCATTCCAATGACTTGTGGTCATATCATCTTGGGGAGACCATGGTAGTATACTAGGTAGACATTGCATGATGGTTTTCACAATACATATTTGGTACATAAAGATGCTATTAGATAAAAATTAGTGCCTTTTCATTTGGAGCAGTCAAATGAAAGTTTTATGATCTGTTTTGAGAAGAGTTTGCAGGTGAATAAGCAGGGTAAGATAGGTAAGACAGGGGAAGATATTGGTTGGAGAAGGAGTGATGAGTTGCAGCAGGGTTGTGGAGCACATAGTCCTAGAAATCAGAATTTATGGGATTTAGACAGTATCAAGGTTGGAGGAATTGAATGCCCTATAGTTGAGGGTGATAGTGGTGGTGTCATTTCACAAGGGAGTCAGTGGAATGAAGGCAAAATCATGAATCAAATATAGACTGAAGTCAAACAGCAAAGAGGACAAAACAAAAACTGTTTTGATTCTAACTTGTTGAGTGACATGAGGGAAGGTTGGCAGAATAGGAAGAAGGTGACCTTGGGTGATTTCTTGGTTTGTGATCAGAAGGTGTAGGGATACAGGAACAAGGAGTAGTGTTCTGATAGAAAGTTAGATGATTCTTGGGGCAAGAGTTTTTTCTTTCTTGGGGAGAATGGTGCAGGGGCACCCAAGGTTCTTAGAGGTCAGTTCAAGATCTAGGAGGTTGCAAGGGTCAAGAAGACCTTTCCATCAAATCAAAACATCAATTATGGTATCTTGTAGCCTATAATGGCATTTGGTATGAATAGATGTAATGGGAATATCAAAAGTCCTAAGGGTCCTGAAAGGACCATAGGACCAAACAAACCTTGTAAGTGGACCAATAGTGTCCAAGTGGTACAATAGGTAGGTCTATAATGTTTTAATTAGATCAATTAAGGTTAAATATTAAAGGGTAGATAGTTTTTAGTCAATACAAATCAATAAAATGTATGTTTGGAAATTCAAATATTTGAAAATCCACTTTAGGCAATTAAATAGGTTTTAGGAGATTTAATCACTCTAATGAAATAAAATCAATGCAAAAAAGTTTGACAGTTGGGGAATGGGTCTATAACCCTAAAGAAGTAATTTGTATGGAGGTTGATCAGTTTGTGAAGGTATTGTACGGACTGTTTTATGGAAATAGTGAAAAAACACAATTTTCTTGCAATTTTTTGAGTTTTTTGATGATCTATTGATTTCTATTGAATTATGATTCAGTTTGATGGCTTAAGAACTTGTATATACTTGCTTTGAAGTCATTTGAATGCTCTGAAAGACAATAGAAGTGAATTTCTTGTAAGATATATTGACTATCCTCAAGAAAACAAAAAATTTACACCAGTTTTGAGGGTTTTTATGGATGATTGATCCATTTCAAGGTAAAATACTGTTGTGACCTATGAAATGGATCAGTCCAAACATTTATCATATAGATTTAACCAACTAATGTGCAGGAAGAAAGAATATCAAGGTGTACACCAAGTTGTCAAAGGGAAAAGTGCTTGAAGATGGAGGCTAGGGTATAGCAGTAGAAGATCTACCTTAATGAGGGGTGTGTTTTCAAGTTGGAATAGAATAAATATGTTGTCCTAATGGTGTAGAGTCGATAAAAAAGTTTTGGAAGTGATTGGAAGGTTAGTTTTCAAGAAGCCCTAGTTTTGAGGCAAGTTTTGGAGGGTTTTGTGTTTGAGCATGTTAGATGTGCAATAGAAGCCTAAAAACTTGGAATATTTGGTTTTGAGACATTTTAAGAGATTGTTGAAAGTTTCATGGTCAGGGGTTGAGTTTAGAGAGGGGTTGCTTTGGAAAAGAGGGCTAATTAGGCCTAGTTTTTTAGGAGACAACATATTTTGGTTGGTGTGTTCTGAAACAAGTGCCATCAGGGATTTGATATATTGTTTTCCATCACAAAAAAAAACTTAATCAATCACTAGAATTGGGAAGTTTGAGAGAAAAGTCTAAAATCCTTCGTTAGAGGCCTAATAGGGCTAGAAGGCTACTTAAGGTGGAAAAGTGGATTTTGTGCAACATAGAGGTTTGGACTTTTGGAAACCTTCAATACAAGTGTAATTGTGCCCCTTAAGATCATTCCTAGGGTTTGGATCTATAGAAGAAAGATTTGTGTCATAAGTGAGCCATTTAGGCATTGTTTCCACAGGGGTGTCCAGGAGAGGTTTTGTGAGTGTATCTTTGCAATCCTTGAAATCATTGTGTGTTTCCAAAATTCTCTTACCCTTTGCATCAAAGTGGTATTAGAGCAGTGAGTAGGTCCTTTAGGGATTGAAGAAACAACAATGGCACCTAAAAATCAATTGGCAAGAGAGTTGGAGGAGTTGAAGGAAATCTTGGAAAGGGAGAGAAGAGAAAGAAGGGAACAAGAAGCAGCAAGAGAGTAGGCCAGAGCAAGAGAAGAAAGGTAGTGGAGAAGAGAGAGAGATACCATGCAAGCAAGGATAAATAACCTTGAGAGGAGTAGGAGGAGAGAAGAACAAGACCAAGAAGAAAATGATGAAGATGAAGAGCATGTGAGGGTAAATCAGGAACAAGTAGATGAGACAGAGGACCTTGAGGAAAGGAGGTTACTGAGATTGTTGAAGGCAGTACAAGGTCATGGAGGAAAGAGTCACATAGATTTTCCTATCTATCAAGCGAAGATGGATAGTGATGAGGTGTTAGGATGGCTTGATGCCTTAGAAAACTATTTTGAGTTGAAGAGATGGATGAAAGAGGTTAAGTTTTTCTAAAACAAATTTGAGAGTCTGACATTATAGTGGACTAGTTTTGAGAATGATAGGATGGCTAGAAGGATTGGAAAAAGAAGTTTCTACACATGGGGCTAGGATGAAGAGGGAGTTTGGTCAAGGAACAATTCCTACCATCTGATTACACAATTCATGTGAAGAGGATGAGGTAGAATTTAAGGCAAAAGGACATGGATGTGATGTCCTATACTGAGCAATTTCACAAGCTTGGTATTAGAGGAGGTTATGAGGAAGAAGATGAGAAAGTAGCCAGGTATATCAATGGCTTGAGGTATAATCTACAAGATGAGATTGGTTTGCAATTGCCAAGGACATTAGGAGAATGTTTTCAATTGGCCATTAGAGAAAAAGAAAAGGTGAAGAGGAAGCAAGAAAGATCAAGCAATGGGGGAAGAGGAGGTAATTCAAACAGGGGCAGAGGTAATAGAGAACAAGGACAAGGCAGCAATGATAAGAGCAGCAATGACAAAGGTAAAGAGGTATTTTCTGATCAAAGAGGTGGATACACTCCTAGAGGAGAAGGCAGATTTGGACAAGGTAGAGGCCCATTCACAGGTAGGTGTTTCAATTGCAATGAACCAGGGCATCCTTTCTTCAAGTGTCATAAATGGGAACAAGCTGATAAGGGTAGAGATAGGAGAGCTAACTTGGTACAAGAAGAATAAGACAAGAAGGAGGAACCAAAAACATTCATGGCAGACCCTATGACTGATGGTGAGTTTCCTATGCTCAAGCAAGGAGAAAGACTTCATCAAGAGCCAAAAGTAACTATCTTTAAGACTAATTGTCTCAGTCATGGTAAAATATGCAAATTACTCATAGATTCAGGGTCACATAGCAAATTAGTTTTAGTTGATATGGTAACCAAGTTAGGGATTGAAACTTTTGATCACCCTACTCCCTACAAGGCCACTTGGGTAACTCAAGGGCAGAATATAGAGATTTGTAAGAGGTCTTATGCATATTTCTCAATTGGATCATATCATGATAGGGTGCTTTGTGATGTCATTCCAATGACTTGTGGTCATATCATCTTGGGGAGACCATGGTAGTATACTAGGTAGACATTGCATGATGGTTTTCACAATACATATTTGGTACATAAAGATGCTATTAGATAAAAATTAGTGCCTTTTCCTTTGGAGCAGTCAAATGAAAGTTTTATGATCTGTTTTGAGAAGAGTTTGCAGGTGAATAAGTAGGGTAAGATAGGTAAGACAGGGGAAGATATTGGTTGGAGGAGGAGTGATGAGTTGCAGCAGGGTTGTGGAGCACATAGTCCTAGAAATCAGAATTTATGGGATTTAGACAGTATCAAGGTTGGAGGAATTGAATTCCCTATAGTTGAGGGTGATAGTGGTGGTGTCATTTCACAAGGGAGTCAGTGGAATGAAGGCAAAATCATGAATCAAATATAGACTGAAGTCAAACAGCAAAGAGGACAAAACAAAAACTATTTTGATTCTAACTTGTTGAGTGACATGAGGGCAGGTTGGTAGAAGAGGAAGAAGGTGACCTTGGGTGATTTCTTGGTTTGTGATCAGAAGGTGTAGGGATACAGGAACAAGGAGTAGTGTTCTGATTGAAAGTTAGATGATTCTTGGGGCAAGAGTTTTTTCTTTCTTGGGGAGAATGGTGCAGGGGCACCCAAGGTTCTTAGAGGTCAGTTCAAGATCTAGGAGGTTGCAAGGGTCAAGAAGACCTTTCCATCAAATCAAAACATCAATTATGGTATCTTGGAGCCTATAATGTCATTTGGGATGAATAGATGTAATGGGAATATCAAAAGTCCTAAGGGTCCTGAAAGGACCATAGGACCAAACAAACCTTGTAAGTGGACCAATAGTGTCCAAGTGGTATAGTAGGTAGGTCTATAATGTTTTAATTAGATCAATTAAGGTTAAATATTAAAGGGTAGATAGTTTTTAGTCAATACAAATCAATAAAATGTAAGTTTGGAAATTCAAATATTTGAAAATCCACTTTAGGCAGGTAAATAGGTTTTAGGAGATTTAATCACTTTAATGAAATAAAATCAATGCAAAACAGTTTGATAGTTGGGGAATGGGTCTATAACCCTAAAGAATTCATTTTTATGGAGGTTGATCAGTTTGTGAAGGTATTGTACAGACTGTTTTATGGAAATAGTCAAAAAACACAGTTTTCTTGCAATTTTTTGAGTTTTTTGATGATCTATTGATTTCTATTGAATTTTGATTCAGTTTGATGGCTTAAGAACTTTTATATACTTGCTTTGAAGTAATTTGAATGCTCTGAAAGACAATAGAAGTCAATTTCTTGTAAAATATATTGACTGTCCTCAAGAAAACACAAAATTTACACTAGTTTTGAGGGTTTTTATGGATGATTGATCCATTTCAAGGTAAAATGCTGTTGTGACCTGTGAAATGGATCAGTCCAAAAATTTATCATACAGATTTAACCAACTAACGTGCAGGAAGAAAGAATATCAAGGTGTACACCAAGTTGTCAAAGGGAAAAGTGCTTGAAGATGGACGCTAGGGTATAGCAGTAGAAGATATGCCTTAATGAGCGGTGTGTTTTTGAGTTGGAATAGAATAAATATGTTGTCCTAATGGTGTAGAGTCGATAAAAAAGTTCTGGAAGTGATTGGAAGGTTAGTTTTCAAGAAGCCCTAGTTTTGAAGCAAGTTTTGGAGGGTTTTGTGTTTGAGCATGTTAGATGTGCAATAGAATCCTAAAAACTTGGAATATTTGGTTTTGAGACATTTTAAGAGACTGTTGAAAGTTTCATGGTCAGGGGTTGAGTTTAGAGAGGGGTTGCTTTGGAAAAGAGGGCTAATTAGGCCTAGTTTTTGAGGAGACAACAGATTTTGGTTGGTGTGTTCTGAAACAAGTGCCATCAGGGATTTGATATATTTTTTTCCATCACAAAAAAAAAACTTAATCAATCACTAGATTGGTTTTTCCATTGGGAAGTTTGAGAGCAAAGTCTAAAATCCTTCATTAGAGGCCTAATAGGGCTAGAAGGCTACTTAAGGTGGAAAAGTGATTTTTGTGCAAGACAGAGGTTTGGACTTTTGGAAACCTTCAATACAAGTGTAATTGTGCCCCTTAAGATCATTCCTAGGGTTTGGATCTATAGAAGAAATATTTGTGTCATAAGTGAGCCATTTAGGCATTGTTTCCACAGGGGTGTCTAGGAGAGGTTTTGTGAGTGTATCTTTGCAATCCTTGAAATCATTGTGTTTCCAAAAGTCTCTTACCCTTTGCATCAAAGTGGTATCAGAGCAGTGAGTAGGTCCTTTAGGGATTGAAGAAACAACAATGGCACCTAAAAATCAATTGGCAAGAGAGTTGGAGGAGTTGAAGGAAATCTTGGAAAGGGAGAGAAGAGAAAGAAGGGAACAAGAAGCAGCAAGAGAGTAGGCCAGAGCAAGAGAAGAAAGGTAGTGGAGAAGAGAGAGAGATACCATGCAAGCAAGGATAAATAACCTTGAGAGGAGTAGGAGGAGAGAAGAACAAGACCAAGAAGAAAATGATGAAGATGAAGAGCATGTGAGGGTAAATCAGGAACAAGTAGATGAGACAGAGGACCTTGAGGAAAGGAGGTTACTGAGATTGTTGAAGGCAGTACAAGGTCATGGAGGAAAGAGTCACATAGATTTTCCTATCTATCAAGCGAAGATGGATAGTGATGAGGTGTTAGGATGGCTTGATGCCTTAGAAAACTATTTTGAGTTTGAAGAGATGGATGAAGAGAGGAAGGTTAAGTTTTCTAAAACCAAGTTGAGAGGTACGACATTGACATGGTGGACTAGTTTTCAGAATGATAGGATGGCTAGAGGATTGGAAAAAGTTTCTACATGGGCTAGGATGAAGAGTTTGGTCAAGGAACAATTCCTACCATCTGATTACACAATTCATGTGAAGAGGATGAGGTAGAATTTAAGGCAAAAGGACATGGATGTGATGTCCTATACTGAGCAATTTCACAAGCTTGGTATTAGAGGAGGTTATGAGGAAGAAGATGAGAAAGTAGCCAGGTATATCAATGGCTTGAGGTATAATCTACAAGATGAGATTGGTTTGCAATTGCCAAGGACATTAGGAGAATGTTTTCAATTGGCCATTAGAGAAAAAGAAAAGGTGAAGAGGAAGCAAGAAAGATCAAGCAATGGGGGAAGAGGAGGTAGTTCAAACAGGGGCAGAGGTAATAGAGAACAAGGACAAGGCAGCAATGATAAGAGCAGCAATGACAAAGGTAAAGAGGTATTTTCTAATCAAAGAGGTGGATACACTCCTAGAGGAGGAGGCAGATTTGGAAAAGGTAGAGGCCCATTCACAGGTAGGTGTTTCAATTGCAATGAACCAGGGCATCCTTTCTTCAAGTGTCATAAATGGGAACAAGCTGATAAGGGTAGAGATAGGAGAGCTAACTTGGTACAAGAAGAATAAGACAAGAAGGAGGAACCAAAAACATTCATGGCAGACCCTGTGACTGATGGTGAGTTTCCTATGCTCAAGCAAGGAGAAAGACTTCATCAAGAGCCAAAAGTAACTATCTTTAAGACTAATTGTCTCAGTCATGGTAAAATATGCAGATTACTCAGATTCAAGGTCACATAGCAAATTAGTTTTAGTTGATATGGTAACCAAGTTAGGGATTGAAACTTTTGATCACCCTACTCCCTACAAGGCCACTTGGGTAACTCAAGGGCAGAATATAGAGATTTGTAAGAGGGCTTATGTATATTTCTCAATTGGATCATATCATGATAGGGTGCTTTGTGATGTCATTCCAATGACTTGTGGTCATATCATCTTGGGGAGACCATGGTAGTATACTAGGTAGACATTGCATGATGGTTTTCACAATACATATTTGGTACATAAAGATGCTATTAGATAAAAATTAGTGCCTTTTCATTTGGAGCAGTCAAATGAAAGTTTTATGATCTGTTTTGAGAAGAGTTTGCAGGTGAATAAGCAGGGTAAGATAGGTAAGACAGGGGAAGATATTGGTTGGAGAAGGAGTGATGAGTTGCAGCAGGGTTGTGGAGCACATAGTCCTAGAAATCAGAATTTATGGGATTTAGACAGTATCAAGGTTGGAGGAATTGAATGCCCTATAGTTGAGGGTGATAGTGGTGGTGTCATTTCACAAGGGAGTCAGTGGAATGAAGGCAAAATCATGAATCAAATATAGACTGAAGTCAAACAGCAAAGAGGACAAAACAAAAACTGTTTTGATTCTAACTTGTTGAGTGACATGAGGGAAGGTTGGCAGAATAGGAAGAAGGTGACCTTGGGTGATTTCTTGGTTTGTGATCAGAAGGTGTAGGGATACAGGAACAAGGAGTAGTGTTCTGATAGAAAGTTAGATGATTCTTGGGGCAAGAGTTTTTTCTTTCTTGGGGAGAATGGTGCAGGGGCACCCAAGGTTCTTAGAGGTCAGTTCAAGATCTAGGAGGTTGCAAGGGTCAAGAAGACCTTTCCATCAAATCAAAACATCAATTATGGTATCTTGTAGCCTATAATGGCATTTGGTATGAATAGATGTAATGGGAATATCAAAAGTCCTAAGGGTCCTGAAAGGACCATAGGACCAAACAAACCTTGTAAGTGGACCAATAGTGTCCAAGTGGTACAATAGGTAGGTCTATAATGTTTTAATTAGATCAATTAAGGTTAAATATTAAAGGGTAGATAGTTTTTAGTCAATACAAATCAATAAAATGTATGTTTGGAAATTCAAATATTTGAAAATCCACTTTAGGCAATTAAATAGGTTTTAGGAGATTTAATCACTCTAATGAAATAAAATCAATGCAAAAAAGTTTGACAGTTGGGGAATGGGTCTATAACCCTAAAGAAGTAATTTGTATGGAGGTTGATCAGTTTGTGAAGGTATTGTACGGACTGTTTTATGGAAATAGTGAAAAAACACAATTTTCTTGCAATTTTTTGAGTTTTTTGATGATCTATTGATTTCTATTGAATTATGATTCAGTTTGATGGCTTAAGAACTTGTATATACTTGCTTTGAAGTCATTTGAATGCTCTGAAAGACAATAGAAGTGAATTTCTTGTAAGATATATTGACTATCCTCAAGAAAACAAAAAATTTACACCAGTTTTGAGGGTTTTTATGGATGATTGATCCATTTCAAGGTAAAATACTGTTGTGACCTATGAAATGGATCAGTCCAAACATTTATCATATAGATTTAACCAACTAATGTGCAGGAAGAAAGAATATCAAGGTGTACACCAAGTTGTCAAAGGGAAAAGTGCTTGAAGATGGAGGCTAGGGTATAGCAGTAGAAGATCTACCTTAATGAGGGGTGTGTTTTCAAGTTGGAATAGAATAAATATGTTGTCCTAATGGTGTAGAGTCGATAAAAAAGTTTTGGAAGTGATTGGAAGGTTAGTTTTCAAGAAGCCCTAGTTTTGAGGCAAGTTTTGGAGGGTTTTGTGTTTGAGCATGTTAGATGTGCAATAGAAGCCTAAAAACTTGGAATATTTGGTTTTGAGACATTTTAAGAGATTGTTGAAAGTTTCATGGTCAGGGGTTGAGTTTAGAGAGGGGTTGCTTTGGAAAAGAGGGCTAATTAGGCCTAGTTTTTTAGGAGACAACATATTTTGGTTGGTGTGTTCTGAAACAAGTGCCATCAGGGATTTGATATATTGTTTTCCATCACAAAAAAAAACTTAATCAATCACTAGAATTGGGAAGTTTGAGAGAAAAGTCTAAAATCCTTCGTTAGAGGCCTAATAGGGCTAGAAGGCTACTTAAGGTGGAAAAGTGGATTTTGTGCAACATAGAGGTTTGGACTTTTGGAAACCTTCAATACAAGTGTAATTGTGCCCCTTAAGATCATTCCTAGGGTTTGGATCTATAGAAGAAAGATTTGTGTCATAAGTGAGCCATTTAGGCATTGTTTCCACAGGGGTGTCCAGGAGAGGTTTTGTGAGTGTATCTTTGCAATCCTTGAAATCATTGTGTGTTTCCAAAATTCTCTTACCCTTTGCATCAAAGTGGTATTAGAGCAGTGAGTAGGTCCTTTAGGGATTGAAGAAACAACAATGGCACCTAAAAATCAATTGGCAAGAGAGTTGGAGGAGTTGAAGGAAATCTTGGAAAGGGAGAGAAGAGAAAGAAGGGAACAAGAAGCAGCAAGAGAGTAGGCCAGAGCAAGAGAAGAAAGGTAGTGGAGAAGAGAGAGAGATACCATGCAAGCAAGGATAAATAACCTTGAGAGGAGTAGGAGGAGAGAAGAACAAGACCAAGAAGAAAATGATGAAGATGAAGAGCATGTGAGGGTAAATCAGGAACAAGTAGATGAGACAGAGGACCTTGAGGAAAGGAGGTTACTGAGATTGTTGAAGGCAGTACAAGGTCATGGAGGAAAGA
>VDFB02173031.1:0-42154 GCA_007258455.2 Sequoia sempervirens | reverse complement strand
ACATATGCATTTCCTCTAACTGGATTGTTTCCATCTAAAGAGTTGCACAACCCATGTCCTCGGAGGAGTTCAAAGCCTGCCAGTACGTTCATCAATTTTGGATTAATAAGTTGATTATGAATTTACATGTAGTGGTGATGGCACCCACGATGTTGGTTTACAATTACCAACTTCCCAACATCCATGATCTTGTTCACAAGTCTGAAATTTACAACATCCATCATATTTGAAACTTGGTAGAAGACTGTCAAGGCAAAAAGCAGGAAGAAGTATCCATTTCAACAAAAAAATTGAATAGCTGAATATTGGTGCACCAAACCCCAAACTGATGTTGGACAGGATAGTGTGGCTGAGATAGAACACCTCAAATTCAGCTACAAGGTGAATTTCTGCACCTTGTGTATCCTGTTTAATTCTCCTTCAACAAACTTAAGCGGCTGAAGGAAGAACAATCCCGTCATATAAACCATGGTAAGAAACTTCGAAGAAGTGACTATTGATCCTAATGATTTCTCACTAGGACTAGCCACTCTAAAACTCTTCCAAGCTAGAAGCACTGAATCATATTAATCATTCAAATTGGTTTGAATCAATATTCAAACTCAGAAACGTAGACATGATTTTAGCAGTATACAATGTATGCCCGCTCACCATTGCCACAGTAAAAGACCAACGAGGGAATATATCCTACATATCACACCCTCTTGGAACAGATTATCAACTATTGCAGGGATTCCAGCCTGCAAAAATACTAAACGATATTCCTTACCGACATAGAGCTACAAATTATGATTTTCACTTCAGTGTTTCCCAAGAACCACAATTCACATATTTAGAAAGTTATAGTAATGCAAACTGTGCATAGGCTGTTTGTCAAAATTGGATACATAATAGTGAAAGGCCAAGAATCAAGAACAAATGTCAATCATTCTCTATATGTTAGATAACCCAGATACAAAACAAAAAGCACACGCGCGTGCGCACAGAGACAAAGAGGCATACCTCGTAGGACTTGTTAGGGTTGTGAGGACTTGTAGCAGTATTGATAGTGCCAAAAGTTGACATCGGAAAAAATCTCTCGTACTCAATATAAGGACTATAACTTCTGCAAAAAATTCGTTTGCAAAAATCAGAGTGAAAACAATCTACAATTTGAAATTTTTCTTTAATAGAAATGTAAATGGATAAAAAAAGACAGTATATGTGAAAAACCGCCAATTAAAACTAATAAATTCCTTATAGACTTCTATAATCATCCGAGAGCAACACAACTTTAATCAAGTAACTATTCTTTGACATATGAATGCATACAACGATTAATATACCTACCAATTGATCAGGTGAAGAGCCAAAAATGAATAATACTAACATGACTGCCTTGTATTAAATTTAAAGGGGTCCAAAAAAAAATACGCCATTGCCTACAAACTTTATGAAAAAACAAAATAATACACATTTAAAGCTGCCTGACTGAAACAGATGCCCTGAAATTTATTTTTCCTCATATTTCTGAGAATACTACAATTTCATTACCCAAAAAATGATAAAGTTAAAAACAAAAATCGAGGATCAATCATGTATACAGAGAGGCAAATAGACAGGCGGACATGCTGGCCAACTTGGCAGCTGACGGGTTATCTCTAGGTTTAATTGGAGATAAGCAGTGGCCTCCACTTCAGTCCTAGGCTTTTGTTGGGGAGGCAAGGCTATATTGTGCCACGATGGAGGAGATTAATAGGGAGATAATTTGAAGCCTTCTTCACAAAGAGACTATACTAATTGCATGACTCGTGTATGACATCACCATTTCAAGTGAAAGGGCGTCATTAAATCTTTCTTTTTGCTAAGTCGATGTCTTTTGGTCGTGCGCCCATGGCTATCATCTGCAGTCAATTCGAAGAAGTTAATGCTGTCTCTGCATCGAATGGTTTTGGTAATGAGGAGCACATGAAACACTTGGTGCTGCTTATAGCTCTAGCTCGGGTTTTTGCAGAACTTTATTGTAATAAGGGGCATTTGATACTTGTGCCGTAAGGGCCTTTTCTGTAGCAGGGAGGTTTTTTGATACATTTGGTTAAGATTGGCAGGAAATATTGTAAAACTTTTCATTATTAATATAAATCTTCCGAAGCCTAGCTGCGCATTATCTAGCAAAAACAAAAAAACAAAAATCGAGGAAGGAAATAGAGAGCAAACTCACAAAATCTCTGAAAGACGAAATTTTTGTCAGGGCTCTGGGAATAATTTTTCGCTGCCCCACAGTATTCGGAATTAACTTGGAGAGCTTGAAATTTCAGGCAAAGCCGATAAACAATTTTCGATGTTTTTCTCCAATTGCAGAGGTGTCATAGCGCGAGAGTACAAATTTCTAATTATATGCAGCTAAAGAGATTTTGTTTCCAAAAAATATTGTCGTTCATTTGAGATCAGAGCATCTTGAAGTTCCTTATGTTTCTGGAAATCCTTTTTCTTTTCAACAATTCTTTTGCTTTTCAACAATTCTTTTTCTTTTAAACATCACGCCCACGCCTGGAATGTGACGGTCACCCCTGCATTTGGAAAATTCATGACGTTTCAACAAAATTATTAATTGTCAAAAAAATTGTATAGTTCATAATTTTTTATATAAAATCTTTTATAAATGTAGTTTTTTTGAAAAATTAAAAAAAAAAATTTATTATTAGTAATAAATGTAAAAGTCTTAAATTCAACAAAAAGTTTCTAAGTTTGTATTAAATTGATTTTAAAATCTAAAAAAACAACATTAACGTCACTTGATAGTACGCCTCTTGGCATAATTATTTGTATTTTACTTTAATTTATCTTTTTAACATTCAAAAGAAAAATAATGTATAAATATATATTATAAAATAAAATAAATCTTTATAATTATACGAATGATGAAATACTATTGCAAAGAGAAAAAATGATGAAAATAAGTGCTTCAAGAAGGATGTGAATAAGATATCAAATCCATTTAAAATCGTTTTAAAAACTACTTTAAATTTGTTTGAAAAAACATCTACATACTATGAATGTAGTTATGCTACATGTCATTTGAATGTCAAATTCAAACTAAAGAGTTTTTCCTTACATTGAATTTTGCTTTTTGATGGATGCCATTGTAATATGCTTCTCGACGTAAATAAATCTTGTTAAGAATATTTTAAAAGTAAAAAATAATTATATCCTATTTTTAAAAAATTCTAAATTAATATATATTTTTATAATAAATATTATAAATCATATATGTTTAGTAAAAAACAATGATAATTATTAATAAAAATGTCAAATTCTTAAATTTACTCTTACAATTAAGTTTCAAAATTAGTATTAGAAAATATTAATATATATATATATATATATTCTATCTTTGAAAAGATTCTAAATTAGTTGTCTTTTTATAATAAACATTATAAAATCATATTTTAATATTATAAATAAAAATATTATATTATATTTGTTTATAATATTTTTTACAGTTTAATAATAATATAAGTTATTAATGATGGTGGGAGTGAGTTTTCTATGCAACGTGGGTGAGGTTGTCCGCGGCCTGTGAGGCTGTGGTTGCATGTCTACTCACTCTCCTAATATGGTTTTCCTCCAAGAGACTAAGTTGTCTGTTGAAAGTTGTTGAAGTTGGCTTCTAAAATATAGGGTAGAGGGATATGTTAGTGTGTGGAGGCGCAAGGTAGCTTTGGGGGACTTGCTTGTTTATGGGATTCACACAAAGTTGTTCCTTTTTGGTGGTCCTCCTACAGGTACTCTATTTTTCTTGTTGCTTCTAGTATGGAATCAAGAGAAAGAATCCTCTTCTTTAACATATATGCTCCTACGGATTTCCTCAATAAGGTGAATATGTGGTCGCAAGTTAGATACATGCATTCACTGGAGGCTTTTCTTCCTTGGATTCTAGCAGGTGACTTCAATGCTATCTCCTCTTTAGAGGAGAAAAGGGGTGGTACTATCCATCTAGATGTTACCTAATTTTGCGTTTAGCTCAATCAGGTAGAGCTGGAACAACATTTGCAACTAAAGCTAAAAGGTATACATTAATTTATGCTAAAGTTCCATTTATATGCATAGAATTGTTATCAAATGAATTACATTTTATTGTGCAAGTGTTTACAAGAGAAAATATTGCACAAGTTTTGCATAAAATCTTGTCTTTTATTTATAATTATAAATGTATGGTGTCCCACACAAGTCGTGGGAATAACTAATTCAATGCACTACAAGATGTAAACTATACATCTGATGAAATAAAAGAGCATGAAAGGAATAGGGATTCGTCATTGCCTAAATGACGAACCCCAAAGTTGAACTACTACATCTTCAGCTCCTCTTGCTTGATTGCTCTAGAAGTTGCTCTAATGCTCTAGAAGTTACATACAAGGGATCGAAAAGTTGGTGTTAGAGCTCAGGATGCATATTCTCTTCATATACAACATCAAAAAACATATAATTTACTCTCATAAGGCATTAAATTAGTTTTGTAGTTTTTACATATATCAACGAAAAATAGAAGATCAACATCAATCCCCATCAAATTTTGAGCTTCATTGTTTTATCTAACATGTTTGTTCACTGTGCAGGTATAGGTACATTTTTCATTGCTAGGTTATTTTGCATTAAGATCACGACATGTGGAGTAAAATGGGCTCCTATAAGGGTTGAGCCCAGCATGCTTCCCTCTTGGTTTTTTGAGAGGGATAAGAGTGTAAACTCATCACACTTATCAATATTGAGTAAGTGCTCATCACTCATGACAATGAGTTGGTTAAAGTCATTGTCATAAATGACAAATACTTGTTCAATGGAATCACAATATGAGATAGGGACAGTCACAACCACGGTAATCTATGCATCATTTATATGACTTTTATAAGAGGCAATCAAGGTAAACTCTTGACTACAATGAGGAAGAAACCCTCAAGATACCTGCAATCACCTATGGAGAATGCTTAAAAATATATATATAAAGAAGCAAGAGTTTTGTCTTTTCTTTCACAAAGAGCAGAAAACTATCATCATTTATTCTAGAAAGACCAAGCGTGACGAGAAAAGTACAAAAAACCAAAACATCTTCATTATTTTTTCTATAATGAGCTCAAAACAACATTTTATTCACAGAAAAGTATGGAAAAAGGCAAAGTTTATGCAGACAGAGGCTTACCCTACTTGGCCTCAACATATTTTTGTAGAGATCCGCATATGAAAGTGTGTTGTAGAAAAATGGTCCCTTGACATTTTCATGGTCTTTTAGGCCTTTCTTCACGATGCTTGGTCCATTTTGCTTTGATTTAATGTTGTAATGTGGCTTAAACATTCACATTAAGTCCTTAAAATTCAAATTATGGCATCATGTGAAGGTGTTGTAAAACATTTCTACACTTTTCGAGACTCTATTCATTACAATTCACTTAAAATCACCTTTTCATCACTTTTCAATTCCTATTTTGAAGGGTTGTAAAGTCTTGTAACAAGATTTCATGCTTTTCTAGGCTTAATTCCACTATTTACACCTTCCTTATGCTTTATTTGACCCCATTATGCTCTTATAAGGCTTAATTAAGTGTGTTTTTTAATGTAAACCCAACAAAAACATTAAATGCAAGATAATTTCTAACACCCACTTTTAAGTCCAAGGTGGGACCCATTCGCCATGGGTGGCGAATGAGTCCCTCTTGGCTCAAAATTCAAAATATTTCAAATTTTCTTTTGGGTTTTTATTTAAAATCACCTTATGTCAACCTATGATGAGGTATCATCAAGTTACTAAGGCACAACTGTGTATAAATAAGTGTTTTTACATCCATTCTAACCCCCATTCATCAAGTTCACTAATTCACTCATTCATTCAAGCACTCAAGCACTTAGCATCATTCAATCAAGTATCTTGGAGCAGCCATTGATATATCTTCATATTTCTTCAACAAGGTTGGTGAGTTTAGGATATTTGCATGTTGTTTATTCATCTTTCCTTGTTCATTTCATTCCATTTCTTCATTAAGGGTTTGATTACCAAAGTGGGATTTGACCAAGGAAAATCCCTATAACCTAACCCTTAACCATTTTTCCCCTTTCCATGTGTGTTTGCAGACTTGTGTATGCAGATTTGATAAGCTATTAGGTGTTGAAAAGTGGACAAGAAATCAACAAAGTGTTTCAAGTCAACTACAACCTATTTCAAGCTTGGAGAAGACATTTTGTCCATTTTTTTGCAAATTTGACTTTGTCAACCCGATAAGCAAACAACCTCAAATCTAGTGCTACAAGATTAGTCCCAAATTTCACAGAATTTTGGGAGTAGATTGATTCACCATCAGTGTCGAATGAGTCCCACCTTAAGGCTGGAAATCCATATTTCATCAAATTCTGGATCCCGACACTTAAAAACCAGTTTCTAGAAGTAGGATTGATTCACCATCAGTGGTGAATGAGTCCCACTGGTGATTTTCAGTGATTTCTGCCAGCATTCAAGACACTCCAAATTCTTCATTCTTTGCCTAGGTGCACTCTGATTCAGCCTTCTCCATTTATGTTTTGCATTTGTTCATGTTTAGTTCATGCTTGCATATCACATTGTGTTTTCCAACATTGCATAATTCTTAGGTTTTGTATTCACAATCATCCAAATAGCTCATTTAATTGCACTTAGATCATTCCATTTAGTCTTAATTGCATCATACATTTTATAATTTGAGTGAACCACCTAGACTTTTGAGTGGGGTTTATCTCTATCCTTTTAGGTGAAACATCCTAAGAGTGCAAGAGTAGCCTATAAATCCTACCCAAAAATCTATGGTTCAAAAAGCTCCAGAGACTCCATGAAAGCTTGGTTTTAGACCATGGTGGTGCCCTCAAAGAATGGAACAAAATTTCTAGAGAATGCAAATTTAAAATGAAATGAAATGCAGTGTGTGGCCGTAGGGTTCCTTGGGGTTTCTTTTTGCCCTAAAGTTTGGCCAACCAACAAATGGCATTTTTGCCTTTGTTTTAAAATACTTTCTTCATGAATTAATTCCCTTTGCATTATGTGTGTATGCCAAGTGACTAAGGGTATCCCCTTAATGACTTATGTATTTTGCATTGTTCCTAAGCCAAGGCCCAGTCATGCCTTATTTTTGCACAAACGTGAAACTTATTTGAAAATGTAAAGAAACATTATTGGAGTGATAGTTTATAAATCACTTTAATTAATGTTACCTATTATGCAAAATAAAGATAAGAGGCATTGGTTTTCAAGATTAAGTCAAAAGGGAGGGAAGTAGTTTGAAGATTGATTTGCAAGTGCCAAGCATTTAGGGGAGGTTGGAGAAGTTGATAAACAAGTGGAGAGAATATAGAACTTGTTTTGACTCAGTTTTGGAGGCCTTGGAAAGCATCTAGGAGAATTTTTTAGGTGTCTTTATGGTAGGAGAGGTCGAGGCTTGACCTTTTCTTTATTCATAAGCCTTTTTGGAGTTGTTTAAGGGGCCTAAAATTAGGCTTTATTGTTGTGCATGACCAAGGGGGTTTGAGATTCCTATCTTTGTGCAACTACTTGGGAAAATATAAAGTAACTTCAAACATTTTTTTGAAGTTTGTTCTTTTCATTCTCATGCTACATTGTAACTTTTTTTGGAGGTTCTTTCAGCAAGAGATAGCATTTGTAACTCTTTCACAGACATGTATATTAGTATTACACCTTTGGAGATCAATAAAGTTAAGCAAGTTTTGCCTTCTCAAATTCTATTTCATTATGTGTGTCTCAGTGATTGATGCAATTTCATGTGAAGTATCATCCTTGTTATTGTGTCTCATTAGTAGCACCTTTATGTAAAAAATATATGTATGTTTGCAGGTTGTAGGTTGTGTTAGCGATGCAAGCAATTTCAAGTTGTGAAGAAATTACATTATCCTTTTAGGATTGTGAGAATTATAGCCTTCTTATGAAACATTGATGCAAGATCATATGAGCCTCTGAGTTGTGTATGTCGAAGCTTAGTTGTTGATCGATTGTGTGTAAAATCAATTGTGTAAGTTTTAGATAATCATTTTGGTGCATCACCTTAGGAGATAGTTCATTTTTATGTTTCCTTCTTCCCCTTTTCCTAGCAAATGCATTAGTTTAGTTAGTTTTTAGGTGAACACCATAAGAGCTAGATTACTTTGGAGGTTAGCTTCCAATATTTGAGCCCATAATAAGGGAGTCTTTCTAATGTTTCACTAATAGGTTGAGTTTACTTGGCAAGGGTGCACTATTAGGAGATAACACCTCCTCTGATCTCCTTCGAGACAATGTGGCTCTTTTGAATCTAGTGGATATCAAAATTGTGAATGGGATGCTTACCTAGAACAATAGGAGGACTAGGGATGCTACCATTTCTAAAAGGTTAGACAGGTTTCTAGTGTCCAATTTTTGGTTTGGTGATAGATGGGTTACTAGTTTGGAGATCTTGGATTGGCAGGGCTTTGATCACTACCGATTGAATTATGTGCTTGCTTGTCTAGATGCTTTAAAGGAAAATCCTTTAGATTCAAACTCATGTGGTTCTGAGATGTGTCTCTCCATGATCATATTTCGGGTTGGTGGAGTGTTGGGAAGTCGAACTTCAGCATTGCTATGTATTCCTTTGCCAAAAGGCTCCAGTACATCAAGTATATGTTAAAATGTTAGAATAGATACCACTTTAGCAATGTATTTTGGGTTGAAAGGGTTGATCATGAGTATTTGGATTCTATTACTCGACAGATCCAAGATTAGGGACTTACTAAGGAGTTGACTAGGGCTAAAGCTTTGGTGGTGAAGGATGCAGAGGAATGGGAGCTTCGTGGAGAGATTTTTTGGAAACAAAAGTATTGCATTGATTGGCTCCAAGAGGGCAACAAAAATATTTCTTTCTTTCACAATTCGGTCAAGGATAAAAGGCACGGCAATATCATGTCTTCTCTTAAGTCTCAAGAGGGGGATCTTCTTTACTTTGTTGCCAATATTTCGAAAGAGGCTGTCCGATTTTATTTTGTGTTGTTTTCTGATGATTCTCCCCCTGCTAGAGAGGAAGAGGCTTCTATCTTAGCTTGCATGATAGGTGAAATGAATGATTCTCTTCTCAATTTGATCTCCTTGGAGGAGTTGGAGGTTATAGTGTTTCAAATGAAGAAAGGCAAAGTTCTTCGCCCTGATGTCTTTCTGATAGAGTTCTTTCAAAAGTTTTGGCAAGTTATTAAGTTGAACCTTCTTGAGGTTGTACAAGAGTCTCAAAAAAACAAACTAAATGCTAAGAGCCATGAATGCCACTTTTTTGGCTCTTATCCCCAAGTAGGAAGGTGCTAATTATTTAGATCTCTTTAGACTAATTTCCCTATGCAACGCGGTGTACAAAATAATTACTAAGTTGATTGTTGAATGTTTGAAGTCATGGTTGGGTAGGTTGATTTATGAGGAGCGAGGTGGATTTGTGTCTGGAAAGAAAATTCTTGATGGTGTGGTTATTGCAATTGAGATTGTGCATTTTATGGCTTCCTTAAGGTAGAAGGCTATGTTTATTAAGTTGGACATGGCCAAAGCCTAAGAACATGTCAAATGGGATTTTCTATCCAAGATTTTGAGGGCTTTTGGATTTGGCAATACATGGATTTAGTGGGTCATGAGTTATGTCACTTCCTCTTCCTTCTCTATGTTGGTCAATAGGGAGCCTTCTGAGCTTTTTGGGGCTTCCCGAGGCCTAAGACAAGGGGATCCTTTATCCCCATACTTATTCATCCTGATGGTTGAGGGGCTGGGGAGATTTATGAGATCCTATGTGGAGCTTAGTTTCATCCAGGGTTGGTGTTGGGGTAATAATCTTCCCTCCCAATCTCACTTGTAGTTCGTGGATGACACGACTCTAATGGGTTTAGCTAGAGTTGATGAAGCAGTCAATTTGAGGAGCGATTTGCACTATTATTTGGTTGCTTCAAGACAAAGCATAATTGAGAGTAAGTCCACAATTTATTTCTTTAACACTCCTAAGATTATTCAACAAAAAATCATAAGGATTTGCAAGCTCCAAATTGGTTTGTTGCCCTTTGTTTATCTCGGTATTCCTATAGTTGTATGTACGCTTCCAAGGGTATTTTAGAAAGATGTTATTCAAAATTTTCATAAAAAAGGTTAGTCACTAAACATGTAGGTGGCTCTCTACGACTGGTAGAGTTACTTTGTTGAAGTTTGTGGTCCAGGATCTCATGTTGTATAAGTGTTTTGTGTTATCTACCCCTACCAGCTTGTTGGAAATAGGATGCCATTTAATTGCAAATCCTAAACATTAATTATTTCATGTATCTCCTACATTCCTGGAATGTGTTCAACAACACCAAGATTAGGATGAGATTAATATTTGATGAAATAAATCATGAAATTGACATTTGTAGGTACTCCTAAATAATAGGAACATGTGGGTGTACACATGGTAAGGTGACACTCACCTTGAGTTCAATTAACTATTTAGAGTAGGAGATAACACTTTTGAATGCATGTAAAGATCCTAGAAGTTAGGGTTTGATGTTTTCATGCATGAAGTTCAGTTCAGTTTAGTTTAGATGAGTTCAATTCAGTTCAGTTCAGAATCAGTTCAGTTCAGTTCAGTTTAGTTATGGTTCAGTTATCTTCAGTTGCATGTATGTTGGCTTTTTTGAGTTGCATGCAGTTAGCTTCAGCTAACTTGGAATGCATGGCTAATAACTTGAGTTGTATGACATATAACATGGACTACCTCCAGTTAACAGGGGATGACCATTCTTGCATGAATGGTGTTGAGTAAATGTTTTAGTTAACTAGAAATCACTTGGAGCCAACTTGGGCACCCAAGATGCTTTCTTGGATTTACCTCTTTTGCATGTTGAGATATTTCAGAAGGCTCAGTTAAGTAGGATTACTTATGAGCACCAACTTTGAGGAGGACCTTTGGAATTATCAACAAAATGACGGTTGAGTTCTAGCTTTAGTTTGGGACTCCCAAATGGATGAAGCACATGTTTTAGCATTATTCTTCACAAGATAACTCTATTTACATGAGATATGACATACCTTTTAGGGATAGGGCTTGAGCATTGTAATTGTAACTCATGTTGAGTTTACAAAGTTGACTAAAGCCTATTTATCTCAAGCAAGTTGAATAGAGAGTTGAGAGTTTTTATTGTAGGTTGTGAAGAAGATTGGTGAAGACAAAAGAAGCATTCTCAAGCAAGAATTGGAGCTATTGTAATTCAAAGATTCAATAATAGAATAATTCTTGGTGGAGTTTTTTCCTGAAAGGGTTTCTCCACGTTACATCTTCTGTATTTTTTCTAATATCCTGTCTAGTTCTTCTATCAACTTTTGTCTACATTCTACAATAGTAAAATGGATTAATCAAGATAATCACCCACAAATAATATATGTAACAAAGAAAAATCTTATTTAGATCAGCAATATTAAAGTTTTACAAAGTATTAAGCTAAGAAAACACCTCATTTTTCAACAGAACTTTCTCAAAGACTTTGAGCATCTTTGTCGCCAGTTTCTTTAGTCTAGCAATCTCCTCTCAAGGAAATGGAGCTTGGTTAAGTGGGATGATGTGTATTGGCCAAAACAGGAAGGTGGTCTTGCTTTACGGTGGGTTGATTTGAATGGGAAGCTCTAGCAGAGAAGCTTTATTGGCTTTAGTGTTCTCAACAACAGTAGACTTGGGCTAAGATTCTCACCTCAAAATATCTTGGGGGTGTGGAGAGTGTGGATGTGCCGAGATACAACCTTTTGGGTAAAGGATCTATGGTTTGGAGTACTCTGAAAAGAGGAGCTAAGTTGATTAAGCAAGGCTTGTTTTAGATTTGCAACAGAGGTTTGGAGGCTCTCTTTTGGTACGATTCTTAGGATGGGCATCCTCCTATTTTGTCAACACATCCTCACTTGCAGGAGTTATTTAATATTTTTTTGGAGGCTTGTTGTAGTCATGTGGTGAACTTCAAAACCCCACAAGTTCTTGCGTAAGCTATGACGTATCGGTGGAAGGACCCATAAGAGTGGCCTCCTGGGGGTTTGAGGGAGGATCATCAAGAGATTGCTAGAATTATTGCTGGTAGAGTTTGCAATTCTCTTTTGGAGATGGATGTTTTGGCTTGGGTTCAGGACCAAAAAGGCAAGTTTTTTGTTGCCTCTAGTTATCAGGTGCTGGATAGGCAGTTTTTTAGGGGAATGGGGATCACCTGGTGGAAACCAATCTAGAATAATTTCTCTTATCCCAAGTGAAGTTTCTTCTCTTGGCTCATGATGTACGATAGATGCTTGACCTGGGAAAATATTTGAAAGCGTACTTTTCAAGGCCCCTCGATGTAGTGTTGTGCTCTAATAGTGATGAGAACACTTCTCACCTCTTTTTTCAATGTTCTTTTACTAGGGAGATTTGGCATTTTTGGTGGGATGCCTAAAATCCATCATGCGGGCATGCCTCTTCTATGGTTTATTTTTGGAACAGGTTGGGGAATTCTCGTGCTAAAACTTCTTTCCTCCTCATTGCTTGGACAATTGGTCCCAACTTGATTATTTGGCATATTTGGTTGGAGTGCAGCCGTAGGATCTTTTTGGATAAGAAGCTTCAAGTGAGGTAGGTTTGAATGAGAATTTTGGGGGTTATTCAGGAGACTTTAGCAGCAAAGTGTGATCTTTCAATCCCTGTGGTTCCTGGAGAGATGGAAGTGGTTTGAAGTTGAGGGATTTTTGTTTGTGATGGGGGTGGACCTGGCTCTAGGGTAGGTTAGAGTGTTAGAGGGAAGGTCCTGAGGGATGGTCACTGGAGGCCTCCCCCTCTTGGGGTGCTGAAGATTAATACTGATGGGTCCTTTAGAGGTTATCTCAGTCATGTTGGGGTGGGGGGCATTGATAGAGATAGTTTTGGAGTTGTAGAGTTCTTTTCAAAACATAGAGGTCAACGTTCCAACAATTTCATGGAGGCTCTGGCTATTCTCTTGGCTTTGAAAAGGACATGTGTCGTTGGGTCGAGAAGGATAATTTTTGAGTCTGACTCTTGATTGTGATTAACTTGTTGAAAAAATGCCAATTGGAGGAGGTGAATTGGTAGGTGGCTATTGTGATTTGACAAACAATCTCTTTGGGTGGAGTGCTTGATTCTATCACCTTCTTCCGTATCCCATGAGAGTGGAATAAGGTGGTTGATGGCTTGGCTAAATGGGTGTCTGAGTGGAGGGAAGATTGGAAGGTGGAAGATTGGGGTGGCCTTCTTGAGAATTTGTCTTGGGAGTTGGAGGAGTTGGTTACAAAGGATATAAGATGTATCTTAGGTGTTACTTGATAGCTCTATCATTGACTTTGGGCCCTAGGTGGGATGATTGTACTTCCTGGCTTGTATTGCTTTTTTGATTCAATAAAAAATTTACCCTCTTTTTATTATTAAAAAAGATATTAATATCTAAATAATATAATAATTAAATAATATTATATAATATAATATTTAATAATAATTTAGTAATATATATAATAATAATATATAATATACAATTTTCTTTCATACTTATCAACGTCTACAAACCTGTCTGTTGCATGAAAAAGAGGGAAATTTGGGGGAAAATTGGTACCTTCCTAACTCACATTCAAGGTGATTTTTATATCTTGGGTGGTGACTACGAAGTAATCTTGCATAACAATTACAAACAAGGGGGAGTAAGGAGATACCAATCTTAGGTTGAATTCAAGCAATTTGTTAAAAGTAATAATCTAATGGAGATTCATATGGCAAACAAAAACTTTACTTGGAATAATCGATGCTTGGATTTAAACAACATTGTTGAGAAGTTGGACAACTACTTATTTAAGGGTGATCTTGGAACATTCCCATTCACACTTGAAGGAAGAATTATTCCCCACTCAGGATCATATCATTTCCCCATCAAATTGGATATCTTGATGGATAAAAGGCCATCTAGATGTCCCTTCAAGTTCGAGTACATGTGGTTGAAGGCACAAAATTTTTGTGAACTAATTGTTCAATGGTGGGAATAAATCAATTTGAAAGACTCAAAGATGTTCAAAGTGACCACCAAGTTGATATTGGTAAAATAGAAGCTCAAGGAATGGAACAAACAACATTCCAAAGATATTTTTGAAACAAAAAGAAGGGTGGAGGAAGAACTGAGAAGTTTGAATGAAAATGTTTTGAGAGTTGGAATGGATTGTGAAAGCTTTTTGAAAGAATAGGAGCTTCTAAAAGAAAATGAAGAGGTATAAGCAAAGGAAGAGGTTATTTGGAGGCAAAAATCATGAGAAACGTGGATCAAAGAAGGAGACAAAAATATAAAATATTTTCACAATGTAACTAAGTTGTGCAGGGAGACAAACTGAAACAACAAAATTAGAAAGGGGGACAAAAGTATTCTGGAAGATCTTGAGTCCATTTCCCAGGAGGTTGTCTCCTATTTCTTTAATATGTTAAACATTAGGGAGGTTTCAAATTCATAAGCTCAAAACTCCCTTCTACAAGGCATACCCTAGTTGGTAATAGAGGCACAAAACAAAATTTTAATAGTTGCACTCATAGAGGAAGAGATCAAGACAGTTATCTTTCAACTACACCTGGATAAAGCTCCTGGCCCGGATGGCTTCCCTTCCAATTTTTCTCAACATTGTTGGGACATTGTTGAGAAAGATATTATCGAGGCAATTGGAGATTCCAGGGCCTTCGATAGACTTTCGAGAGAATGGAACAACACATTCATTGCATTAATACCCAAGAAGGAGAAATCATTGAATCTTTTGATGAATTTTGACCCATTGCTTTGTGCAACACAATTTACAAAGCATTAACAAAATCTATTGCAAACCATCTAAAATCGATCCTACATGGGCTAATATGGGAAGAGAAAACTAGTTTGTACTGGGCAAGTCCATACTTGATGGTGTGTTTATTACTCAAGAAGTTATTCTCCATCCAGAAGAACAATGGGAAATGTATGTTGATAAAACTTGATATTAAGAAAGCTTATGACAAGGGGGATTGGATATTTCTATGTAAAACCTTGAGAGCTTTTGGTTTTGACACACAATGGGTCAACTGGATCTTTGAATGCATCTCCAACTCACATTTCTCTATTCTACTGAATGGTAGCCTAGAGGGGTTATTCAAAAGTTCCAGGGGAATTCACCAAGGGGACCCCCTTTCCCCTTTCTTTTTCATTATCATGGTTGAGGTGTTGGTTAGATCCATCACTCGGGTTGTAGTAGGTGATAGCTTGGAGGGTATCCAAGTAACTAGTAATCTCCCGACTATAATTCATCAACAATTTGTGAATGATAAAATGTTGTTTGGGGTGACCAAAAGAAGGGAAGTATTGGTATTTAAAAGGATCCTTGATTAGTATTCCAAGGCCTCTAGGCAAGAGGTTAGTGAAACAAACTAAAAAATATTCTTCTTTAATACTCAAGCAAGAAATGAACAAGAAATAGGCAAAATTCTAAATTTTAGGAAATGCAATCTGCCTAGCACCTACCTTGGTCTACATTTGGCCAAAAGTCTAAGAAACAACAATCTATTGGATCCATTGGAGAGAAAGATTAAAAATAAGATAGGATCATGGAAAGGTAGGTAGCTCTCTCAGGCAATCAGAATCACAATGTTAAAGTTTGTCATCTCGACAATCCCAATTTACCTTCTCTCTTGTCTATCCCTCCCAATCAAATCATATCAATCTTTGAATCAAAATTTGAGAAAATTCTTCTAGAAAGGATCCATAGAGGAACAAAAAAAATTAATTGGTTGCTTGGGAGAAGGTCTACAAGGCCAAGGAAAATGGAGGACTTAGTATTAGGGATTTGTTGAAAGTTAACAAAGTTCTTGATGCTAAGTTGGTTTGGCGAATGTACAAGGAAAACTCATCAAAGTGGGTAAGAATCCTTCAAAATAAATACCTCATAAACAAAGATGGCAGAAGCATCCTGTGATAGGGCGAATTTATGTGCTAGAAAATGAACAGCAAGCAAAAGAGTGCAAAATAACACTAAAAACAACCTACACCTCAAAATTAGCCTAGTTGGATTCAACACAAAATAAAGGCAACAAATGAAACATTTTACCTTGTGTCGAACCGATCCTTTGGTTGGCCCTTCGATCTTCGGTGTTGTATGCTCCTTGGATGACACAAGATGCAAGTTAGATGATGATATGATAATGGATGAAAGTGGATGTAAGTGTAAAAATGGCTAAGTATGGATTCTAGAAAAAAATTGCAAGAGTTTGGCTACAATGCATGATCTCCCCCAAAATGAGAGAAAAAAGGGGGTATTTATAGAGAATTTGGGTTTCTCTAGGGAAATGGACAGTCAAGATGGAGCCACCAAGATCAAGATGTAGGGCTATGGTGAGTTGAGAACTCACAAGCCCTCACATCTTGACATGTGGCATGTGAAGTGGCTCAAAAAGGTGGAGTGGACATGAGGTGGAGTGGTAGTACATGACATGGATGGGGTACATAGTACCTTGGGATTGGGACAAGATCTCCTCATAAAGGAGGTATTTTTCCCCATGTGGGTGAGAGGACATGTGGGGAATTAAAAATTCCTCAAATATTGTCATGGGGATGAGAGAAGGAATTTAAAATTCCTTTAAATGCATTGGGGGATTAAATGTGAATTAAAAATTCACATGGGGAATGGAGATGCCTTGTTCAAAAAGAAAAAGCTTTTAATGAAGTTAACTAAGGACACATTCCATAAATGATATGGGGATTAATGATGACCTAATTAGGTGATTAAGGTTGTGCAAATACTTGATTAGACTAATTAAGGACTCATTAGAGGCAAGTGGAAAATTATGGAGGATGGGACCCTAATGATGATTAGGGGTGTGCACATCTTAATCATAAATTAATTATGACTAAGAAAGAGGGTTAGATTTGTTAAGAGGGATTAGAGACCAACTTGCAAAAGTTGGAGGATGTGACAATGAGAGAGAAAATAGGGAATTTAAAAATAAATTTAAAATTCCAAAAAATAATATGACTAAATTAAATAAAGTGATGCATTTATTTAATTTAGAGAGGAAAGAGGGGGAAAGTATTTATTAAATTAAATACTTTGGGAAACCTTATGGAAGATACACAATATTAATTAAATGAATGATTTAATTAATACTGGCAAAGAGGACGATTTCAAAAGAGCAAAAGGATGTTTAAGAACATGACTTTGACCATATGGAAGTGGTCAAATTTGGATGTCTACACATCCTAATAGCTAAAAGTCTTCTAAAAGGTTCACAATTCTAGAATTTTATGAGGGAGCGTAGATCATTGATCACATATTTCATTTCATGGGACATCAAGGATGGTCGCACGACTTTGTTCTGGGATGATTGTTGGGGAGGGTTACCTTTCCTTTCCAATTCAATAGATGTGGAGCATTTCAAAAGAACTCTATCTCAACTTTGGGGGACTAAAGTGAGGGACTATTTTTTATGAACTTTTGTGAATATTGTAAGTGTTGTTTTTTGTATTGATCAAAATAGATTATAATCAATGAGCAAGCATTAAAGAGAGATTGCAGAGAGAAGAAAAATTGATAACAATTTTAAATCATTAAAAAGAGAATTTGTGCATAAATTCTTCATTATTGAATTTTGTGCAAAAGTGTTTGTGAAGGCTTTGGTGATCCATAGTGGGACTTGCAACTACAATATCTTATAAAAATCCACTTCCAAATATGCTTTTGATGGATGTGCATACCCTCGTCCAAAGCTCCAATTCATACACATGTAGGAAGGACACTTTCAAAGGTTGATGAGTTGGGCTTTACACCCACTAGTTGCATTTGCTTAAAATTCTCTACGAACTTTTAAAGAGAGACAAAAAATAGTAAGCCACTAACAATATAAAACCCCCCCCAAAATACTTTGAACAATTATATGGCGCCCAAATTTAAATAGCATGCTAATTTACCTATCAAAAGGATCATTCACTTGTCACCTTTGACTTGCAGGGTGGCTCACTTAGATGAGTGTGACCTCTACTATGCAATTTTGAATTTCATTGGATCTAACAATTGTAACTATTTTCCAGGGTTTCCATATAAAATTCTCTTTCATCATGATTCACCAATACCATAAGGCATATGGAGGGTTTAAAGAGAATTATGCAATGATTCACAGAGCTTCAGGGGTATAGTGAGATGAAAACATAGAGGCACATTTTGGAGAGATCTAGAGAGACCCTACAAATTTCAGGAGACAGGTGCAAAGTATACAAATCTAAGAATATAAAATATTATTCCAATGCAAATAAATATTTTATTACTTAATATATATAAAGTTTGCAAAATTAAACATAATTTTAGTCTACCAAATCAAAGAAATGGCACAAGAAGGAAAATTGGAGTGAAAATCTGCAGGAGAAGTGAGAGGGAGGCACTGGGGAGACATCAAAGAAGATAGCCATCCAGGAGAGAATGCAGAAGTGGATGATAGGACAAAGTGAGTCAAGCACATCCCACAATGGGTGTTTGAGAATGGAACCTGGGTGGAAAAATGCCACCTGCATTACCACAAGACAGAAGGCCCTGTGATGCAAAGCTATAACCAAGCAAGAAGGAGGACCCAAGGTGGTGGTAGGGGAGGTTTCCTAATCCAGGATGGAAGGCAGTCAGGTGGCAAAGGAAAGAGGAAAATTGAAGCGCACGAGACTCAAGGCGTGGGTGGTTATGGGAAAATGGCCTTGATGGAAATTTGTTGAATTCAAATTGAAGAAACAATGGTAGTAGTAATCTAAAATGCACTAGCAAAGTCTAGAGAGTGAAAGGTTTGGAAAACCCTAATCTAGTGAAAAAAGGAAAAATGAGTCAACAAAACAAAGAAGAACCTAAATTTGGAAGAAGAATGAATTCAAGAGATCGGGAGTTGAACATAAGAAAAGCGAATAGTAGGAAATTATATAATAAATGGAAGGGATTGGATACAAAAGATAGCTCGAGGTCATGGGGAAGCAAGCTATATTCGATGCCAATAGAAGTGATTGAAGCAAGAGTAACCAGACTAATGAAGAAAGCATTGTTTTCCAAATGGTGCAGCTCAGGATTCCCTCAAGAAGAAATCAAGGCTTGGTGGCAAAACAATTTCAAGGACCAGGTAAGCATCCATCAACTACCAAATTCCTTCTTTCTCATCGAAAGTATAGATCAAAATTTGAAGTAGGAAATAGTATATGGGAAACCTCTTTTCTTGAATGGCCATAACTTTCATTTCCTAAACTAGAAATCAAACTTTGACCCTTGGAATTACTGAATTAAAAAAATCCCTACATGGATCAAACTGGTGGACCTTCCATCAAAATTTTGGAATGTGGAGGCCATGGTGAGAATAGGGGATGCCATAGGGGTGTTTCTAGGAGTAGATTAAGACTTTATTAATGGAAAAAATGATGCGAAAGCCAACATCTTGGTAGAAATAGTAGAGGGAGTTGGAATTTACAAAAATCTAGAGATCTTGAAAAAATAAGGAAGTTGGCAGCAGGAAATAGAGGTGTGCGAAGGTGCATGCCCAAGAAAGTCCCTTTTTAGAGAATCAATCCAAGAAGGTGGCTCAAATAGGGGATTGGGAAAAATGGAAGGTGAGATGGAATTGGGAGTAGGAGATAGCACGACCCATGGAGTCCTGGCTTGATCCTATGAAGATACATCCCAAAGTGAATTGTTAGGATCCAAGGAAACAAACAACCCAAAAATGGGAATGCAAAAAGTGGGAGGTGGGGAGGTAAAGGGGAAGCAAAGTATCAATAATAATGAAGAAGAGGATATCCTAGAGGAGGAAGAAGATAACTCACAATTTGATGAGGAAGAGAGTGACCAATTCACAAAAGTAGAAGAATCAGACCTAGAAGAGGCAGAGGAGGGAGAGCTAATAGAGGAAAGGATGCTTGAACAATCCAAATAAAAAATAAGGAAACCAAACATAAAAAGGAAAATAAAAAGGGGTCAAAAGACAAATAGAGCTAAGTTGGTAATTACAGGCAATGCAACATGACAGAGGAAACTGAGAGTTGGGAAGGATGTCCTCCTTCCCAGGAACAAATGAGGATCATTACATGGAATGTCAGGCGCATCAACGACCTTGACAAATGGCACATGGTCAAGCACCAAATTGAGTAGTCAAAGGCTGACATAGTTCTAATTCAGGAATCCAAATGGAGTAATGCAGAGAGAAAGAAAAGAATGAACAACTGGAGGCAATGGAAAGGATAATTCAAGGAGGTTGTGGGTGCATCCGAAGGTTTGGGAGTAATATGGAATCCTCTATCAATAGAAGGTAAAGTGGAAAAAAGATGACAATTGGCAGTTGATAAGGTTCAAGAGGTTGATGAGAAATGAACTCTTTTTCATCATCAATGTATATGGCCCAATAGCCATTGTGGAAAAAAGACAAGTGTGGAATAAAAGTTCAAGTGAATTGGAGAATCAGAGGAATGAGGGAGGAATAGTAACAGGGGATTTTAATGCTACCCTAAATAATGAAGAGAAGCAAGGGGGCCTGGGAAGAATCACAACCATACAACGCGATTTTCAAGAGTTTGTATACAGTAATCAACTAGTAGACTTGCAAAGCAAAAAAGGGATCTACACTTGGTCAAACAAAAGGAAGGGATTCACCAACATAGCTGAAAGGTTGGATAGATTCCTGCTTTGGTGAGATAGCCGCCACGTAGGAATCCCAAATTTTACCCTCCACAGGGTCAGACCAATTTCCAGTATTGCTCTCCTTTGGCTAGGAAGTCCCTCTAAGGGGATGTCCATTCAAATTTGAAAATATGTGGTTGAGGGATGAACATTTGCCAGAGCTAATAGATAGATAGTGGAATGAGATCAAATTTGGAGATAATTTAGAGCTTTTCAAGATTAACAAGAAGTTGGGTTCATCAAAACTAAGCTCAGAGAATGGAATGAGACCCATTTCAAAAACATATTTGAGGAAAAAGAAAGAGTAAACCAGGAAATCAGAGCCCTGAATGAACATATAATAGAAAAGGGAATGGATGCAGTTGATTTTGAGAATGAAAGATGTCTAAAAGATGAACTGGCAAAGCTATTGAAGAGGGAAGAATGCTTCTAGTGGTAGAAATCAAGAGAAAATAGGCTAAAAGAAGCAGATAGGAACACCAAATACTCCCACAAATCAACAATCACCAACCGGAGTAGGAACATAATATTAGAAATCAGGAAAGAAAATGGGGAATCAACTCAATCTACAGAGGAAGTAAATAAGGAGGCAGTTAGATTTTTTGAAGCCATCTTAAACAAGGAAAACTAGGAGAACGGAGCAATAAGGGAAAGATTGTTGAACTCAATCCCATCTATCATAAATGAAGAGCAAAACAGACGACTGTACCAAAAAATTTATTTAGAAGAAGTCAAGGAAGCAGTGTTGCAGATGAACCCAGACAAGGCTCCGAGGGTGGATGGCTTCCCGGCTGGTTTCTTCCAAAAATTTTGGGATGTAGTAGGGAGTGATCTAGCAACGATAGTGGAAGAATCAAGAAGAAGAATGACAATGTTGGGGGCAGTAAATCAAACATTCTTGTCCCTAATTCCCAAGAAAAAGGACCTACAGACAATGAGTGATTTTAGACCAATTGCATTATGTAATACGGTGTATAAGGTGGTCACTAAAATCATAGAAAATAGACTCAAGGGAGTTCTAAATGAAGTTATATCAAAAGAACAGAGTGGCTTTGCTCTAGGTAGGTTGATTGCAGAAGGTATAATCGTTGCACGTGAAACCATACATACAACCATGAAGAATAAGGAAGCTTTTATGGTGTTAAAATTGGACATTTTTAAAGCATATGACACGGTAGATAAGCAGTTCCTTCTGGATGTGTTGAGGAAGTTTGGGTTTGATGAAAAATGGATAAATTGGGTCAAGAGTTGTATTTCAATAGCCAAATTTTTAGTACTAGTGAATGGATTTCCACATGGGTTCTTTTTGACAACAAGGGGACTAAGGCAAGGTGACCCCCTCTCCCCCTTCCTTTCATAGTCATGGTAGAGGTGCTAGGAAGAGGGATATGAAACCTGAGAAGGGAAGGGAAATGGGTGGGAGTTCATGTGGCAAATGGTTTGGAATCCACTACACATCAACAATTTGCAGACGACACCATTCTATCTGGGGTGGCAAGAGGGAAGCAAGGGTGATCGAGAACTTTCTAGATGACTATAGTAAAGCCTTAGGGCAGAGTATCAATTGTGGAAAGTCAAAGGTTTTCTTCCTCATCACACAACCAAGTCTACAGAGGGATCTAGCCAAAATCCTGAATCTAAAAGTGGGAACTCTCCTGGGAATTTTTTGGGGATGCCTCTGTTTGCAGGGATAAACAAAAACTGCTACTGGGAAAACCTGATAAACAGTTGCAAAAATAAATTGGGAACCTGGAAAGGTAAGTGGTTGTCATCAACAGGAAGACTACTAATGGTGAAATCATTACTATCAGCCATTCTAGTGTCTTCAATGTCATGTTTAAAGCTACCAAAAGCAGTGGAAGACACCTTAACTCATATTTTTAGGAGAATTTTTTGGAGTGGAACAAGGAGACAAATAAAATTCCCACTACTGGCCTAGGATAAGGTGTGCACTCCAAAGGAAGCCGGTGGTGCTGGGGTAAAGGAATTAGGGCTTATGAATCAATCCATGGGAGCCAAATTGTTTTGGGACCTATATACAAAGAATGAGCAGAAGTGGGTCAAAATTTTGAGAAAAAAATACCTAGATTCAGATGAGCCAACTAGAATTCTCACCACAATTAATCCATCGAGAGGCTTTGCAATTTGGAACTTCATTTTGGAATGTAGGGATATAATATCTAAACATGTAACCTAGGAGGTCCGAGATGGTACTAGTGCTTCCTTTTGGAGTGACTCATGGTGTGGGAATCCCCCCATTAACAACACCCCACTATTAGAAGAAATCAAAGAAGAAATGATAAGAGTATGGTGGCATAATATTACCAATTATGGTAAGATAACATATAGTTAGGAAATCCCTAGCTAGAGTTGGAATGATTTGCAATCCCTCAATGCTCCACAAGAACAAAAAGATGCATTGCAAATGATTCTCAAAAGTAGAAATTTTATCCCTTCCAATGACAAGGATGTAATCAGATGGTGTGGATCATCCATAGGCTCATACAAAGTGAAGTTCATCTACAAAAATTAAAGAACTAGCCATCGAAAAACAAGACTAGCCATGCAAATTGATGTGGGGGAAAAAATACCTTCCCAAGGCGGGAGTCTTTGCATGGATGGCGATTCAGAAAAAAAATTCACCAAGGATAGATTAGTAACATTTGAGTTCAAGGTCTGGGAAGATGTATAATGTGCAAAGAGAACGAGGAATCAACAAACCATTTCTTTTAACCTGCCCATATGCAAATGAATGTTGGAATAGAGTCAAGAGCATATTAAACCTGCAGTGCCCCGTGTCGGCAGACCTTGAAACCTAGTTCAAACTGTGGCCTCAAGGAGGTAGGAAATTAGTGTTTGGTGGAATTTGGTAGATAACCCCATCTACAATAATATGGGAAATTTGGAAGGAGAGAAACAAAAGGATCTTTCAAGGGAAGGAGATCAGCGAAGGACTTCAGGGGAAAATTAAAAGGGCCATAGTAGAACTTGTTAATGAAGATGTCCGGTGCAAAGCGAGAAAGCAAAAAAATTTCACAAATTGGGATGACAAATTAATGAAAGAAATCAAGTGTTTGAAGCCACCACTACTTAGTGGAGATAATGTGTCATAGACAATAAAGTCAAAGAGGGTAGAAGTAGTCTAGAAAGAGTCGAAAGAAGGTTGGAATGAAATCAATTTTGATGGAGCTGCCTATGGAAACCCAGGTTCAGGAGGAGCAGGGTGTATTTGTAGGGATGCGCAAGGTAAAACCTTAGCAAAAAAATCCATATCCCTAGGAAAGTGCATGAATAATGAAGCAAGATTTAGAGTTGCAACCACTGGTTTGTAGTTGGGTTTAGAGATAGGAGTAAAGCTTGTTCATTTGGAGGGGGATTCCCTTATCACGATCAATGTTATCTAAAGAGGTAGTGCTCTAAATTGGAAACTAAATCATCTATTATAGAGCATCAAACAACTAGCAAGCAAATTTGTGGCCTTTCAAATAAGCCACATATATCGAGAAGGTAACAGCGAGGCAGATGAGCTGGCAAAAAAGGCATCAGGAGATAACACGTAAGCAAAGGGTCAGATTGTTAGGAAGAATTCGAAATGGGAGGAATGTTGAGCCGGAAATCAAAAGAAGGACATCAAAGATACCAAACTAACCAACAACCAACAAAGCACATAATAAAATGAAGACAAAATCGAAGTTGATCAAATTGACAAGACATAAGCCATAAATAGAAGGCGAGGGCGAGAAATTTGAGCAAGTCACAAGGTAAAGGAAATGACGGGTTTTTGCACGATCCCACACAAACAAACAGATTTGTATCAATAGCGAAGTGGTGGCTAGTAGACACGCTTCAAAGGGCACAAACTCTAAATTGTTCATTATGAAGAAGTGACACCTTTGTTGTTAAAAAGCCAAGGTTGGTGATAGCTTGGGAAAATTGCGAAAGTGCCATTTCTAGAGCAAGACGTAAGGTGTGCTAGCTTTAGAGAGTTTGAAGAGGCCATCTGTTTTAGGAAGTATGGACACTCCGCTGCTTCTAAACATTGAGAAGCAACAATAATTTTTTGTGGGTGAGATAACTGACAAAGGACTAAGAGGGTTGTTGGCTTCTTCCCATCCATTAATTCTCTGGGAAATTAAAAAGCTGTTAGGGTCAGAATTTATGAAAGCATATCAGAGGTTCAGGTCCAATGCAAACATTCCGATGATTTTTTTGGCAATGCTAATTCACATGGGTGTTTCCAAGGTGAGAGCTAAGAAGCTACCCCAGATGGTCTTCATCCACACATAGTTGGTTGAGATTGACGAAGCCTTGGACAACATTGATGGATACTTGATGATCCCAATGCCACAAAACTACTACATGATGTGTCAGAAAGGTGGGGAGGTGATGAAATTTTTGTTGATTCAAACCATTGACTTGGTAGGGTTCGCAAAACATTGGGACAAGAGAGAATGAGGCATCTTCTTCCTTCTTAGAGCGACAATGATGATGGTTGACCCTCCCCGTGGTTGGGCTATGAGGTATGTAGAGGACGGAGGGCTGGCATGAGAGATAGTGGCAGGAAATGATGATGACTGGGATCTGGGTATTGGGGAAGAATGGATACCGAATGACGGAAGAGCTGAGCAAAAAGTGAAAGACTCGACTCATTAGAATTGTGGAGCTAATTGTCCGGTCGTGGAAAATTACCTGGCTTTCAAGAGAAGGGAGATGAATGACGATGAGGAGGACTAAGCAAGGTGGGCTTAGAACGGGTCACGATAGTGGGATCTGCAACATGAAGGCAAGGCTAGGCTATGTGGTTTAAACTAGTATTTTTGGGTAATGAACAGTTATCTATGTCAGTCCAATAATGGTAGCCATATAGGCTTGTGTCAGTCCGTTAAATAGTAGAATATGTTTTTTGGGGGTATTGATGTTCTCTAGGGATTTTGATCCTGACCAAGGGCCATTTTGAGTTTTGTAAAAGCAGGGCTATAAATCTAGTTTTGGGCCAGGGATAGAACTGTGTATAAGTCCAGTTGTAGATGGATATGGTCATGGTGAAAACTACAAAAAATGTTGAAGAATATGTAAATATATTTAATATCAATACAAGGTGTTGCCCCTAGCAGCGATTTAATGATTAAAAAAATCTCTTACTTAAGTTAAAGCATGGAAACATAATAAAACACAAACAACAATTTGACTATACAAAAAAATTTCAAAATCTCACTTTTCATTTATAGTGCAGAAAACTATTTTGAAATCTAAATTTAGATATATTGAATAAATTTAGTTTCACACGTAGCCTAATATATTCAAAATCAAAATCGAAATAGATAAATGAATGAAAGGGGTTTATTGATATGAACCTCAATAAATGTAAATAAAGAAACAAATCAATTGAAGATTCACAACAACAATGAAAAATAACTTAAGTTTTAAACAATTACATCATTATAATAGATTCAAAAAGTCTACTATTATATAGCAGGAAAATAAAACTGTAATTTTTGACATAAAAATTGAGAAAAAATAGCTGAAATTTCTATATAGTATAGGATAAAATTAGAAATCTATTCAATAGTAATTTTCCTTTCTTTAGAAGAGAAGATTTGCTAGCCTCCTCTATTTTGAGGCCTACATAAGCAATGCATTTATTTCCTCTGTTTCCAGTCATGTTTCTCTAGGAAGCTGTAACATACACATTTGTCGCATACCAACAAAACATCAAACACAATGCAATATTGGGTTTACATCTCCAATACACCATAACTTGGCTAAATATGTGGCAATGACCTTAACCGTTATTGGGGATATCAAGCCTTGATTCCAATATTCCAAGGTGATCTAGCAAAATTCCCCACCATTAAGAAACACGAGTCTTGTACAACAAGAAGCTCGACACTTATAGATCCCCTATTTAGGTAGAAGTATGTTCCAAAAAGTTACTTCCAACCTATTCATAATGAACTAGGTTGGATCTTCTATATAAACAATGTATATTCTCATATTGCTTCTCACCAATTTCATAATAAACCAGAGGCTCTGAGTAAGTGGCACAACACAACTCCTATATTTGTTATATGTCAAGGTTGCTCTTGGCACTTAAAAAGTATTTTCTACAACTATTCAACAAAAACAGAACAATTGCATGAACAAAAAGTTACCATGTATAAAGTAAGTTAACATAGTGACCACAATAGAAAAGCCACCGTAAGTGACACCACAACCATTTTAAGAAATAACTTTATGCATATAAATTGGCAACCTATGCTCTAGGCCAATAATAATAGGAGGGGGCAACCCCACGACCTAACCAAGCTCTCTAAACAAGAGGTGAAATTGAATTTCTGTGTAGCTGCCAAAGGCTATCACAGGTATGAAGGTAACTGATTAGGAAGGAATTTGGAAGTCAATGTGTTAAAGGATTTTAATTACTGGCTCCAGAAGTTGTAGAAATTTTTTTTTTAATGGAAAACATGCTTGAAATTGATTTAAAATTTAAAGATCTCAAAATAAAAAGGATTACCCAAAATTGGAAATTAGGGCCTGGGCACCACCTGGAAGATTCTTTGATAAAGGGGCAGATTCATTAGCAAAGCCTAGTTTCAGTGAATTAATGTTAAACATATGATCACTTGTATCCACAAACAATCTAATCAATCATAATTAGATTTATAAAATTTAAGACATTTTTTGGTAGTTCAAAAAGACAAAATTTCAGAGCTAACACAAACAAAAAAATTATTGGCTATGCCAAACATGCAAATTTCAGAGCTAGACAAGATTAGTGACACACCTAATACCTGTATGGAAGGAAACATAACAAAAGTTCCTATTAGATTTGGTACATTAAGTTTTTTGGGGGAGGCAATCAAAATTCCTATTAAGCTAAGTTGTATATTGAGCTTTTTAGAAGAGACAATAGTTGAAAAGTTAATGAGAGTTCTAGAAATCCCAGATACAAGAGAGTCCTAGGAATTTTAGCATAATTTTGTATGCATATTAGAGTCTATGGCATAAAAAAGGGGCTTTAAGAGATCGTCTTCTACATGGCTTCAAAGAAAAGTCAGGTAGAATGGAGATACACAAAATCTTTTCACAGAAGTAAAAGTGAGCCGAGCAAATAACCATGATGAAAGGGAATAAAACTTGATAGACAAGCACTAATTCAAAATATATATCACTAATGGCAATCACAAGGTATAAGTAAATGCATTCATGACATAGGAAGGGCACTGCATCCTGCAAGATTATCTTATTGGAGGGAAAATGCTCCCACTGTGAAGTGATAAGAAGATAAAAATGGAATTTAGAAATATATTTATGCGAGCCGATGATTTAAGAATGGCCAATATGAAGAGATACTAAGAATAAATCAAACCCATCATCAATTAATAGCAGTTGTGACATCTATTACCAATACTACAAAAAATCCAGCAGAGGAAAGAAAAAACAAAACCCAGATGGGGATTACAGAGAAACCAGGTACTTAAAAAGGATTGCATATTAAACTAAATTTGCAATGAATGAACTTACATATTGATTTGCTATATCTTTGTAACTCCAAAGCTTATAAAATTATCTCTGTAACTCCACAACACGGTCTATTTATAAGCACAATAACTCTCTAATGCTATATCTCAGTAACTCCACAACACAATCTATTTATAAGTGGAGGCGGTGATGGAGGGAGATTAATCTTCCTAATAGAGAAGATATCTGCTAGATTTGTTTATAATGAGATTAGACCGAGCAATTAATTTGCATGGTGGAGTGTTTGGAGTGTATTTGCATTTAATGAGGGCATGATGATAAGGTAGAAATTTAAGCATTTTTAAAAAAGATTGTAGTGAAATAAAGTTAATATTCTGTAAGTTATTGTGATTTCATAAATAGATCTTACATGAAATTTGCCATGCAACTTTGCATGTGGTGTAATGATAGAATTGACAGTTGAGAGTCGAGACTATAAGAGCCATTAATGAAGCACAATAGAGTTAATCATATCCCTTGTTCACCCCTAACAACTTACACAAAATGCTCATCTTCATAGCTCACAATCATAGCGCTCCAACATTCATTAAACAGTGGAGCGTTTGTATGGTAAAGTGTTCAAGCATTTCATTAAACAATTTGTAGGCATTCTCCATTCGACCATTTAATGCATATCCCGTAATCATACGCTGGCTTGGAGAGGGTTGCAAACTGAGGTGATCAAATGGTTTGCAGGGCATGTGAGACAGGTTTGCCAATGGCCTATGTACTAGAAAGTCCAAAATAAAAGCCTATCAACTAATAAGCGTATATACACATAAACCCACACAAAAACATATGACTATGTATGAAAATATGGGATAAACAATTTATTAAAATTATAGATATAAACAACAAACACCAAGAAATATCCATCCACATCTTTTAAATAAACACATTTAAGATATATATACTAATTTTAATTTTTTATCAATATATACCAATTTTAATTTTTTAATCTACATCCATTTATTATCAAACATTTAACTAATTTTTTAATCAATAGGTAGTTCAATGTAAGACAAAGGGCCGCCTAGGAAGGCGGCTTATAATTATATTGACTTAGGTTCTATCTTCTTACTTTTAGCTTATAATTTTAATATAAAATTAACGGTTGTTTAGTGGTTAGTTTTGTTTTTAATATTATATTTGAAAATTAATATTTGGTTGAAGTGTTTGATTAAAAAAATAGTTAAATGTTAGATAGTAAATGGATGTATATTAAAAAATTAAAATTAGTAATACATATCTTAACAAGATTGTTGCTTTCCACGTCGTCCGGACTTGTAGATTGAGTCGACTGACGAAAATCCAAATCCCACTTCGGATAACATTAACGAAAAGTAAGTAAAATATTATAATAAACGTTGGCTAAGTAATCTCTCCAGTTTCGGGGTTTCCCTATAAATAGTCCTCGGCCAGGAGTCGTAAAGCAATAAAAAAGTACAATTCTTTTCCTCACGTGCATATCTCCAATTGCCCGAAAGTCATTCGCGCCCCCATATGACCGCGCGTCAGAGTCAAGCATGGTACATTTAGCCCCTCGCTATATTCTTCAACGAAAATATTTTGGTCAGGGTTTAATAGCTTTGACCTCGCTTTCGTTGTGTTGCTGCGAACAAGGGCGCACAATAACAAGGGCGAGAGAAGGCGAGGGCAGGGAAAGAGCAGAAGCCAAACAGGTTGAGTCGTGTTCGCCGAACATGGAGAGCGTGACCACCCGCTTATATTCTCTTCCTGCTAACGATGCCAGTATTGTTCCTCGTTTTTCTTTTGCTTCTTCGTGTTCATCGCGAAAAGCTGGGCTCTCAGGCAGCGCAGGGCGGCCGTTGAGTTGGAATGGGGGCGGCATCACGCTTAGATTTAACGCTGGAGACAACAAGGTCACATTTCTAATGTGCTGCACGTTTTTTGCCTTATCATTTCTATTAGATTCGTACATTGCAGGGATACTTGTTGGATTTCTGTTTAGTAATTGAAGCCTAGAATCTGAAGTTTCACAGGATGTTTAATTTTTGAGAGCAATTTCTAACGGTGACTATCTGTCCACTTCCACCAAAAATATTTCTTATGCATCTCCATATTTTATAATCTCTCTCAACGAAACCCCTCAACATCTATCTCCTCTTTCGCATCTCGCATAGCGATGGTCTTATCATACCTTTGAACTTCCAAATGACCTCCCATGGCCTCCACTACCAAGCTTAGAAGAACCTCCATGCAATCCTTTGTTACCACCTTCATTGCAACACATCAAAAATATCCTCTACTTCTGCTGAAATAAAATGTCCTTGGCATATTTCAGTCTTCGTGATTTCCTTGAAAAAATCATCACCGATCACCTTAGATCCTGTACTTGCAACTTCTACACATTGTACTGTCACAGGCTTCTCATTCCCTTCTCGTGCTCTCATCTGTACTAAGTTCACCAATAACTTCATGTCCTCCAAAGATGCTTCCTCTGATTTCTCTCTACTAAACTATTTTAACATATCCTCTATAATGAGGGTCTATTCTTCCATGGGTTGCATGCATCCTTCCTTTTCTGTCATGCTCGTACCTTCTAAAGTTAAGAGATGACCTTCCGCTTCTTCTGTTGGATCAGTAACTTTCATCTCCATATCTTCCATCGTCACCTCTTTCTCTTCTTTTGTCTTACTAATTCCAACGGTCCGCTCCTTAGGAGCATCTAACCTTGCTTTCAATATTTGTAATATCTCAAGAGCCCTCTCCGTACGAGCCCTTTCTCTCCACTCCATTAATGCAAATTTTATATGCCTCCTTAAGACCACTTTAGTCCTTTTTGTAGACATCTTCACATGCACTTTCACACACCCACAATCTCAAAGGCTTACACATTTTGAGACAACGACTTTCTCATACTCACCTTGACTTGCGACTAGTTTTCTCTTCACGCAATTTGCAAATGCCCTCTACGCACACTTTTACTGGAAGATGTAGACTTGTAAAGCCTCCTCTACACACTAGTTGCTCAGTGGAGGACGTTCTTACACCATTTACTGAGTATTCTTTTGTTGGATGACACTCAAATATACTCCCTTACAAGACACATCCTCTTTGGTACTGTTTTCTCTCACTTTTCTCTGCAATTGCAGGACTTTCACACACTTGCAACAAATCTACTAGATCCTCTCAAGACGCAACCCGGCAAGAAAGTCTTGCGTTAATGCAAATTGATGCAGTCTAGGCAAGGAAGTCCAGTGAAGGACGATCTAAACTTAGCAGCTTAACATTTACCAATACAAGAATGTAGCCAACGAGAATAAGACAACAACATCTCATGCATTAAATTACAAAATCTTCCTGAACAGGCTTACAAACATGCTCAGTAAAGCATTTAAATTACACAGTTCAGAATTGAACTACAGATTCGTTTCTTGCTCCTTTGTTTTTCTACTGGCCATTCAAATGCAGTGGGCTTATTAGCTGAATTTCCCTTCTATTCTCTGTACCTCTCCGTGCTTCTTCTGGAAGGAACAACCTCTCTACCAAAGAGAGCTCACCACTCTCTTGCCTTTTCCTTTTCTTTGCCTGGAGGAGTCACCTCTATCCTCTTTCCCGTCTCTACTCGGTGGATCTGCCTTTCCTTCTCTGCCATTGTTAAAAAGAAGTAGCTTGCTTGAAGATCGATGGTTGTGTTGGGTCAACCAAAGTAACAGTCCAGCTGTCAAGATACTGATTGCTAACCAAAGCAATGACAACTACCACTAGTAATTCCAACAGTCTCTCCAATGTGAATAGGCTGCTAACAGTCTATGGACAAAAAAAGTCTGCCCAAACAATTAAGGCAAATGGTCTGCCTGCATAGAGGGAATAGAAAGCAACTACCAAGAAGTGAAAGCATCACAGCCCAACAAATCCATCGCCAACGAAGAAAAAAAGCCTATAGCAGTGTCCAATGCATCTGCAATAGCTTGTCCAACATCTTTAGCACTCTATATTAACACCAGTAGTCTAAATAATACGTGCGGCAGCCTGTTGTATGCCTGTAGCAACCTACTAACACCCTATGGCAAACTCTTTAAGTTTTCCTGGGAAACATCTTGTTCTCAACCACAAATTCTTCACTTTCAAAAATGTGTGAGAAAAGGGTGATAATCTTTCTTTTACTGAACTTTACTCTTTGACTCTGCATGATATCAACTGAGGAATAGTCCCTTGTAGGCATTATCTGCTGTATGATCAGGTATGCTTCTGCGTCATGAGATGCTTCCTCTGTTAGATGCTGACAAGATATTAAGAAGTCTTATAGTATTATATCAACAACATTAAAGCAAGATAATCTCTTTTCATGCAGGAAGTAAAGTAGATACCAGATTGAATATAAGGCTGCCTCTCTTCCAACTTATTAACTTGGAATTCTGATAATAGAACAATATCATAAAAGTACTGAATGAGATGCCATGTTCAGCAAGATAATAACCATGATTCGGACAACAAACAATTGGCACCTGCTACCATTTACATCAATTGAAGCAGGCTAAATCACAATGGTCATTCTTTTCAAAGAACAGCTGCTCAACATCAAAATTATCCAGTGTTTTTCTTAGTTTATAAGATGGGGGGTGCAGGTATATGGTTTTTGGGACAGCAATTTTTTTGCCAAATTTTAGGGATAGTTGGGGGACAGCTTTTAAAATAACTTGAATGAACTAAAAGTAGCTGAAATTTAAGCTGAACTTGTAATGACAATCCACCCCCCTTTAAGTTTTGTAGGGGATTTTCAACATAATTTTCCTTAGAAAGTTTCTTTTAACACTTTTTATGTACCAAATGAAGTAGCTTCTCTAGCCCTGAAATGGGAATGCCCTTCCAAGCCCCAAGTCCAGTGAACAGCATTTTCAACTATCTATGGCCTATCTTGTTATCAATTCTACACATTTTTTGTTGTTGCAAATTATAGGTATTTTTATATATTTTTTAATATAATATATATTATGTATGGCCGTACCCAGATGTACCTTCTCTGGGTAAAATTTTTGCCATACAATATTTTTTTTGCCTTACTGTCATACCTGAACTCCGTTCCCATACCCAACCCCCTATCCCAACTGGTAACTTTGCAGGAGAGTAAATATATTTCAAAATTAGAGAATACAGTTGAGTTTGCTTCAGACAGTCAGAAGAATCCTTATGTTTGTTAAGCACATATTTTTACTAAAGTGTGGTGTTGACGCATCTCCTTCGTTTTTAAAATTTTTCCTGAAGTTTGAGATAAAGAAAAAGTTGGTGCTGGTAATATTTCTCTTAGTATTTTTAATTATATGATGTTTGCCTCCAATGAAGTTATTGTCCATGATGAATGCATAGGTGGGTTGAGAGTTTTTCGTTAAGTACTTGTTTTGTTATGACAAAGAAAATGATATTGGATGTCTGTTTAAATGTATATTTTTCTTAACCGTCATCAATTTCTCTGTGCAGTTTGTTAGGGAACATTGCAACCCTTCTTCCCACGTTTTTGGAGCATTGCATACCCAAGCAGAAGCTGTAGCTGTTAGCACTACTGAGTGAGTTTTATGATAATTCAACACCTGTTGTATATTGACAACTATTATTGGTCTGTTTTTTCTTCGTAGTGGGATTTCTGCATGCATATATTGATGTGAATTGTGACCATTTTTTTTTTATCAACATACTTTTTAAAAATACATAGATAAATGCAGAAGTAAAATGATACACGATGTCTTGTAAGCAATTATCTATTTCTTGAAACAGTGCTGCTTTAAGTAAACAAATAATTTTATTTACTGGATCTGAAATAAAATGATGGTTTAATTGTCACCATAGTTTTAATTAAGGGGTAAACATCTCTCTTGCCTCAGTTGTGTTGGAATGTATCCTTCTAACTTTACTCTGTTAACAAAAACTGAATGGATGAATTACAGAAGAGCTTAAATGTTTGCAAATTCATCCATTTAGCTATTAGTTAAGTCTTTACAGTTTGTGAGGGGGCATTTCAAACACAAGCTCAGCCTGTAGCTTTTAGCAATACCGAGTGAGTTCTAGAATAACTTGACATCTGTTGTATATTGGCTACCATTATTGGTCATTTTATTTCATAGTTCAGGCTTATGCATGCATGTCACCTGAATTGTGACAATTCCTGTTACTTTTTTAAAACACAGATAAACACAGAAACGAAATGATATATAGTATGTCTTGTACACAAATATTTATTTCTTGAAATGGTATTTGCTTTAAGTAAACAAGAAATTTATTTATTGGATATGATATCAAATAGATAGTTTAATTGTCATCAGAATTGTAATTTAGGGTTAAAACCATCTTTGCCTGAGTTGTATTGAAAAATACACTTATCTTTCCTTTACCAACACAAACTGAATATATGAATGATAAAAGAACTTAAATGTTTGCAAGTTATTGATCTAGCTATTGCTAATGTTATGCTAGGCTTCAAGCTTTAAATTCACAATAATGATGAAGATTTCCATTTTCATTCATGTAGATATCACATTTGTGCTTTATTCAGTATAATAGTATAAGAATTCAGGTTTATATATTTTCATTTGTATGGCTAGGATCAGCTGTTTTTTTGAGTAGGTAGGGTGTTTTAAATATTTTAGTAATGTTGTTTACCACATTTGCTAGTTTGTTTTTCATTTTCAAGAAATCTCTTCATGTTTTAATTTTATACATGCTGCCCTATTTGTCAATGTTCACAAGTCATATCAATTATATGTATATTATGAAGTTGAATAATTTTAAAAATGTTTGAATGTAAATTGAAAAGCTTTCTCAACTGTCTCTCACACAGGGAGGTTGATGAACTAGCAGACTTTGATTGGGATGGCCTAGGATTTGGAATCCTGCAAACTGATTATATGTATATTATGAAGTGTGGCAAGGATGGAGTGTTTGTAGAAGGAGACCTCACACCATTTGGAAATATTGAGCTTAGCCCATCAGCAGGTGTCTTGAATTATGGACAGGTTTGTTGAGCCCCAATACTTTATTTGATACAGATTTCTAGCATTAGCATGTGCATATTTTTGCATGCATTAATTCATGCAATGAATTTTAACTTAATGGGCATATCAATATGTTCTATTACTGCATTAAAATGTTTAGTGAACCTTCTTTCAGACTTTTGAACATTCTGAGCTTGCAATGTCTTTGTTCACTGGGTTCATCTTTACATGCACTGTGGCTATATTTTGATAAGCATGTAACTACTCCACTATAACTGAAGTCTTTGTGTGCCTTCATTGAGGGCCAAGCCGCCAAATCATCATGGTTGTTTCAGATGATATAAACATTTTTTTGTGCGGTGAACTTGCAGCATTTTTTATGAGCTATGTTGAATCTTTTGAAGGTCGAGATGTCTCTGGTAACTTCATTTTCAACTGCATGAGAATTTGCATTTTCTGGTACTAGCATGAGAAGACATGTTAAATACATATATTGAAAAAATGTGTTTTTTATAACTTGGAGGGCTAAAAGAATTGTGTTTTAATAAGCTGAACGTTTTGGAAAAGGAGAGGCTTTAACCTTGGGGGCATCGTTGGATAGGCAACATCATAGCACATGCTTATATAATAGGGTATTTAATTAAAAATAGATAAATATCTTGCTAGGTATTAACATTAGAAGGGGTAATGCTATCAATGTTTTTTCATAGATATTGGGAGCAAAGTCACCAGGTTCGAATTTGAATTAGAGTTCGGCAACATTGAAATTCAGATGAAGTTCAACAAGGAAATTTTTTGAAAAGTATAAAATTTGGATTAAATTTGCCTTATGTAATTTTTATTTTATTTTTATAAATATAAGTAATATATCTACAAAATTGTCCAAAAGAAATTAAATAATATTAATAGTATATAAAAACTAGTAAATATTATATATACTAAAAATGTATACGATGTGGTATATTTTCTTATATATATAATACTTAAAAAATAATATATTTAAGCTATGTCACAAGGTTCGCATTATTCGACAAGGATAAAATTACATGGATTAAATTCCCCTAATATAAATAAATTATTAATAAATTTAAATATTTTAAATATTTAACTAAAGTCTACATTAAATTTTAGATATTTAAAAAACATAAAATTTTAATATATAAAATGTTAATATGATAATATTAAGTATATTAATAAATATATATTATTAAATATATTAACAATTAAGTATTTAATATATTAATAATTACGTATTTTATTAAATATATTAATAACTAAAATTATAAGTCTAAATTAATCTTTAAATATTTAAAATCCTAAAGTTTAATAAATTAAATGGCAATAATAATAAAATATGGCTTCCTTCTCGCGATTTACTCTCGGGCAAGAACTTCGTGGCTGGGAAAGTGATGCTAGCAGCAGCCATTGCTTTGGGTTTTGCTTCGGCCTAGCATTTGGTTATGGAGTGCAGAGTCGAGCTGTAGAGTTGAGCCCGCTCAGAGGATTTTCCAGTCAACAATAACTCTAAAACTTTTTCCGATCACTCATTTTGACATCTTTGACAGTCGCTTCCACATCCATAGCTCAATACAAAGCAAATCGCGTGAGAAACTCCTCAGGAAGCAGCGCCGAAGAAACTCGTGTGAGAAAATCTGTGCGTAAACACTGGAATAATACGCGTTTTATAAAAAAATATAGGTCGAAAACGAAAACCCTAAAACGCAAATCAGAAAAGCACTTTAAAAAAATATATATTTTAATGGAAAAAAGACGAGGGTTTCCGTACATGGTGAACTTGCCGAACATTAACGAATTTGAAGAAATTTTTTGATATTCGCCTAAATTCGCACCTCATGCTTGAGGTTCGGCGAATACGGTGACTTAGACTGGCGCTACTTCAGCAAAGGTGGGGGGTTGGGTTGAAGGAATAGAATTGGGTGAATAAAAACTAGAAATTTAAATTTATCCCTTTTTAATCCCTTGTTTCCATAGGAACTGATTATGTTATTTATGTAGGACTTGCAAACAGATTTTTTTTGTCCTACGTGGGTCTAACAATGAATGTGTTTCTACATCATAGAGGAGATGTAGGGGTGATTCAAAAAGAGGTATATGGTATGCATGTCTTATAGGATACTCTTCAGCCATAACCTTCTCCTTTCATCCTTTCCTTTGGCATTTGTGGGGATCATGTCTATCCATCACACTAGTTATGAGGGCATAATTGGTCCACTATTTTTAACACTACAGGTCCTTATTGGCACCTTTTCACCCTTGTCCCTCTCTTGCTTCTACCTCCCCATCTTGTTTAGCCTCTTCAAAAATATAGTAGCTCATTGTAGAGGACTATTATTCCCCTAGATGTAGGAGTAGTCGAATCAACATCATCAAGCATGGTCGGCTCCTGAATTCTCATCATCCCTTGAAATTTAGTAAATGTTACAATTGAAGGATCAGGATCCTCGAAATTTGAATTATGTATCTCATCCTCATCTGCATTAACAATTTGGATAATAAGAGTATCAATGCACTATGATGCATCCACAAGTACAGTCATGAAATCACTTTGATCATCATCAGTCATGGAAACTTGTAAGCCTTCTCTTGCTTATGAAGCTTACCATTAGCAGTCACCTGAAATTCATTGCCTATATTATTCAAAGCAAATTTGTGAACCCCATTTCTCTGATGAGTATGGAAAGTAGATATAAATTCACACTCAAATCAGGTATGTAGTAGACATCCTTAATTATGCCATCTTCTAGCACATTGCCACTACCAGCAATAGAAGAAGCTGAATCATCCACTATATAAATTTTCTCATCAGTAGCTTTGCCAAAAGTTTGGAATAATTACCATCCTTCAATTGTCACTACCAGCAATAGAAGGAGCTGAATCATCCCAAATCTGTAATAATTTAATAATTCACATTTAAAAATATGAGCATAACAAGCTTGAGAAGTACGAGCCACAAGAAAACTATTCTTATGATTTCATTGTGCTTGCCTTGGTGCTCCTTGAGATGCTTCACTTCCTTCATGAGTTCATCTTCTTGAAGCATTTTTATGCATGTCCTTGCTTGCAAAATTAGGTACACACCTTGTGGTTCCTCTTCTCTCTTTTGTAATCACTATCACAATCACCATCATGAGAGGTCCTTTTGTTCCTTTTATCATTGCCTTGTTTGTCTTCTCTAGTATGCATCTTGCCGAGGACTTGTGGGAAAAAGCAAAAACTATTTACTTGAGTGGGAACTTGCAACTTGGCATGCATGGGAACTCTTGACATTGTATTTGTGTTTTCTTCTGATTAAAATGGACCACTGAACACTGTAATGCGAGATGACTGTAAATTGACACGGGAGCAAAACACTGATAAAACATAAAAAAATGCTGAAAATACACAGGTTTTTGGTCTTTTCACAGTGTTTTTGAATGTATTATGCTGTCGAGTTTCTTCTATATTCAGATGCCTAGGGTGTTGATTAAGATATTTTTTGTGCATACGAGCAACTGGGTACCATTTATAATTTTTTAAAGGAATTGAAGTATTTTTTTTAAGTTGTGGAGACTTTTACAAAGTCTTTGGGAAACTTTTATTTTGCCTTTCCCTTAGTCATATGAGCCTGCTGCCTTGAACCAAGCACATCCATTTGTTAGAATCTTTAAGCCGCTGAATTTTTTCTCCAATGCCGGGTGCCGGAAATTCCTGCTATTATTAGCTTTTTGTTGTATATAATATTATAAAGGCACTAGTGCAGGATGCTCCTGGAGAGAGCTTTTGTCATAATTTTGGGTGCTTTTACGAGGTTATTTTAGGTGCTGTTTTTTAGTATGTTTTTATTTTTAATTTTTTTTTTTCTTTTCCTGCTTTATTTTGTAGATGCACTACAGGTAATATTTAAAGAGATTACTTTCTAATGAAGTCAACTAAAAATATAGGGTTGCTTTTTTCTTTTGTGGGTTGCCCAAGTTGAAGGTATATTTAAGACCAAGTACTCTTTTTACACAACCAACCAGACTGAAAATCAGAACTGTAGAGTTCAGAATTTTTTAGAATAATAAATTTATTTTTCTAGCAATTGCAGAATTCTGATGTCCGTTTTATTGTTCTATTATTTGTGCCTTCAGAAGTTTGTGCATGTAAATTTCTGCACTTAAAATTGCAGGTTTGATTGAAGGTTAAGTTACTCAATTTGTTTCAAACCACATAGAATCTGTATACCATTTTCCAAATTTTAACATGGTATTGGATTAGAAAATCTGAAATCTTCCAAGGTTTTTGTGGAATGAAACTACTACTGCGTATGAGGAGGAGTTGTTGGAGGGTTTTAGTGGTGTGATGCCCGAGTTTTAGTGATTGAAGTTGATCCATGTAGTTAGCGTAAAACAACTTTTTAATGTTCCATTAATTTGTTTGTATCTGACCATGTATTATTTCTTGTTGGCATGTGGGTATTTGCTAGGAGTTAGTTATTAGTAGTTGTAATGGTTGTTTTGCTTGGCAATTGTAGGTTCATTTAATAGATTTTGTGTGTAGTTAGGAGAAAGTAGTCTGATCCTTTTGGTTGATCATCTCTGGTCTACTTCGGTGTGTAAGAATTTCACATGAATAAAGATATACTTCTGTTACTTTATCTAGTATGAAATTGTTATTTATATTATCTCTATTCATGTACTAGTTTTATTACATATTAGGAGTAAATAATCCATGCTATGAGAGGCACAAGTACCTGTGATAGGTTGTTGTGTGTGATCTAGGTTCTTCCAGCAATTGGTGTTGGTTGCTTTTGACTTGAGATAGTTGGTGATTTCTTTTTAGTGGGTGCGGAAACCCAAGAGTCTTCAGTGATTGAAGAGATCTAGGATCTATGAGGAGGCTTGGTTGGACTTCCTCATTTATTCCAGTGGTTACAGTGTTGATCTGCACTTAGGTGGGTGAACTGATTTTGTTGCCGATTTATTCAGTTTAGCCTGTTCCATTAATTGCAAACATGACTACTCTTAGCCTTAGAGAGGGCGACCACCTAGAGGGAGCTTCAAATTTTACTCCTTGGAAGTGTTGGTTGAAGATTTTGGAAGAAGTGGATCTTTGGGTTATTGTGGAAACTGTGACTTCATCTCTAGTTGATCTTATTTAGTTGGCCGAGCATAACAAGATGACCAATGCAAAGCACATCTTCTTGGATTCTGTGAAGGATCATTTGCCCTCACATTACGGTGCACAAATTAACGTTGATATATATGACGCCTTGACTATCTTTATTTGAGGTGAATGTCTTAGAAGATGCTGCCAGTTAAACAAACTTAGTGTTGCTAATAAGAGTTAAGCAGGAGACACAATAGTCACCTTCCTAATGAAAGATTACATAAATTTGTGACTCAGCCTAGGCTATTTGAGCTATGCGGAGGATGAAGAGTTGGTACTAGAGTCTTAAATGAGTTATCTCTATCTCCCATTTGTTCGAGGTGTCTTGAACTTGTAAAAAGCTTCCCCACTTTGATTGGGATTATTTCATTTAGGAGACCAAAAGTGCTGACTGTTTCCAGCTTGTTACAAGAGCTCATAACTTTATCCGTCATTGAGAAGTTGAGGAAAGGTGGGTAAGAAAGACTGAAGGGCCAAAGTGCAAGGAGTGAAGACTTTATACCCTTTGGACTAGGAGAAAGACTGGAGTCATGTGAAGCTGTTTGGCGCGCAAGATGGGCCATTATGTGGCCCCAAAGTGCCTTCAGAAGAAGAAAGCCAAGCAACAATGGCAAAAGTTTAAAGAGAGTGTAGGAACTTCAGCTGAAGTGGTGAGTTAGCATCTAAACTTGAGGCAACTTTCTCCATGGTGTTGTGTCTATCCGGTAACATTGTTTCTGGTGTATGGTGTTATGCAGATAATAGAGCATCTAGACACATGACCTTTAATAAGAATGCATTCAACAAACTTGAAGAATGAGAGGATGGCATATAGGTGGAGTTAGCAATGATGCCACTTGTCTAGTTACCAAATTGGGCTGTAGTTTCCTGCAAGTATTAGTGATGTATTGAGCTAGATGATTTTCGTATGTCTTTGGTTTAATGAAGAGTACTTTTAGTTTCTGCACTCCATAGATCTATAGGTCACGAGCCTGACTCTATTAGCAAGGATTATTGGAAAATATAGCCCTGAGCCTGGTCATGCATTGGTAAAGGAGTTTGAGATGAGTCTTTACAACCTACTTGCCATCTAACAGAGTAGGTATGTGGAAGTGCCATGCATGGAGGATTGTCTCTAAGTGGAGACAGTTACTAAACCTAGGCCGGAATCATTGATTAATTTTATGCATCACTCGATGGGAATATTGAAGAGAACTTGGAAAAATTTATCAAGCAAAGGATTCTTAGAAAGAGAGAGTTGACCTTGATGAGACTCTTACTTCAGTTACAGGAGGTTTCTAAGAAAGGAGGAGCGATTTTGTTTAAGATTTCTGCTTCAGATGAGTAGGCTGCGAGATTTTGACAGCCCTTTCAAAAGGGAAGTTTGAAATATGAGAGAGAAGTTGGGGTTAATGTCTAACATCTTCCTCACAAAGAGAGGAGTCTTAGAATCTTTAAGTTGCTCAAAATTTGTTATGGCAGCAGAGCAGCACATACAAAAAAAAGAAAAGAAAATCGCTGTAATTGTATTGATTTTTAAAATTTTCCTTGCTGGGTGCTGGAAATTCTGGTTATTATTGGCTTTTTCTCATATTTTTTAGGTACTATGTAAGATGTTCCTAGGTGCATTTTGTCATAATTTTAGGCTCAATTTTTAAAAATATATTTTTAGGCTCAATTTATATTATGGGCGCACTGTAGGTTATTCTGAAGGCAGTTGCTTTGCAATGAAGGCAACTAAAATATAGGGTTTCTTTTTTTTATGGGTTGCCCAAGTTGGAAGTTTATTTAAGACCCTGGGCACTCTCTTTTACACAATCGAGCTGCAGACAGAAAATCAGAATTGTAGAATTCAGAAATTTTCCAGAATAAATTTTATTTTTCC
>VDFB02173030.1:0-32807 GCA_007258455.2 Sequoia sempervirens | reverse complement strand
TGGAGGCTATTTTAGCATGAGCCCAAATAGGAACGAAGAAGGAAAATAAGTTGAGATTCCAATCCCACATCACAATGGATGTATCAAGATCAAGGACAGTGCAAATTGCCACCCCAGTGATAGATAAAGGAGAGGGTGTCAGCTAATATCTCTACCTTTGACTTGGGTACTGCTCCGAGAGAACAAAAGATTGATTAGCTCTAGGGATTGGTTGCCACGATTTTCCATCAAATGAGAAAGGATCAATCCTCTAAGGAGGAGTTCAAAGCACAAGTGGTGGACCTCATTTCCTACAATTCAACAGTGGTCATCCACTAAGGAGGCACCAACGTCTTCGTCAGCCCCACCCCTGCTTCTCTCCAAAGATAACATAAGCAAGTTAGAAAAGAGAAAGAACTAGACCAAGGCTACTAAAGAGTGGTTCCAGCGAATGCTCTACAATGGTGATATGGGCATTGGCCATGTCATCCAAATGGCCAACAAGTTTCGGGAAGTGCAAAAGTAGCTTGAGGGCACAGAAAGAATTTGTAATAAGTTCTCTGAATTATATAGGATTACATATCCTAAGCTCGAGGCCATCCTCAAGATGCCCGAGAGGACTTGGGAGAAGGAGATGACCCTACTAAAGGATGACCATTGGATAGTAGATACATGGAATATGGGCCTAGATCATAGATGACACGTCCTAGAAAGAGTACTCCACAAGGTAGAACTTGACCTTGAATGGGTCAAGGAACACAGGATAGACAGTGAGGATACTTGAAGCTTATGACAGATTACAACATGACCGCTATCAAGCTAGATCCAGAAAAGATCAGGTTGTATTTCCACTAGAAAATGGAGAATGGGGCCACAGATTCATTAACACCAAAATTTATGGATTTTGTTTCTCGAGCCTTCTCCCAATCAGAGCATGTAATCAAGAACAGGCCTAAGTGTACAAAGAATTGGGAGCTAATCACGGGTAGATCCAAGAAGCTAAGCTTCTAAGTGCTTCAATCGGACATCATGGAGTGGGATAAACTTCAGGCACTGATGGGAAAATTCATGAAGTATGCCACTATCCAGAAGAATCAAGGAAAGCCTGTCATTGATGATGAGTTCCTCACAATGTAGCTACAACAAAAATGGAAAACTACTACAAGACAAAAGTGCTACAGTGACAAAGCACTAGAGGACAAAATACGGAAAAACACAAGGAATGTATTTTTAAATTGTGAAATATTGGGGGTAGGTGAAACCCTAATTTGTAATGAATCTTGGCCACACAATGAGATTAAATCTTGGCCATTCATTTTTCTTTTGGAAAACTATTATTAGGGGGTCTCCTGTCATTTTCAAAGATAGAGTTGAGTTGTTGTAATGACATGTTGCTGAAATTTCAATAGAAATTCATTGCCTTTGGTGGATTCTTGAGTTTCTCTCATGTTTCATGATTCATCTCCTCATAGTTGATATATTTGAGTAGATTTAATTTGTTGTTCTATGTATTTTGCATGCTTTTAGTATTTTAGTGAATGTTGTTGATTGATGATGAAGAATATTGTTGTGTTGATGCCCTTCCTTGTTCATTCTTTTTGTTGTTTGTTGATGATAAACAGTAGTGCAAGGATAGTCTGAACATAAATTCATTGTTGCACTTAAATTTCATCTTTTTATTCATGCCACATGGTGAATGAACAGTTGAAAATCTGCAGACCTTAGAAGATAGCACTAGTTTCATGACACTGTTAGTTGATTTGGTTAAGTGGAACTTAGTTTCAGGAAGGTTGTCCACTGTAGTATCCTCCATTATCAATGTTCATTGGTAGTTTCAGGTCTAGCAACTCATATCTTTCCCTTCCCTTTTGATCTTTCTTTGAAGTAGAAGTTTGAAACCAAGTTCTAGCATCATCATAAAGCCAAATCTGGTGTCAAAGATGGAGTTTTAGACTGCTATCCTGAACTTGCAGAAATAGAACATCATTTCATAATTTCACAAACTCCATTTAAGGATCCAATTTCCCTCCAACTTAACATATCGAGGCTACCCCTGATTACGAGCAAATCACATGAACCAACCGATATTCCACAAGTCATGACCGACATCTAAGAGACCTTGGTATAGCTGCAACTTGTTTGTATGAGATTTTCAAGAGAGGTGATGCACTATTTATTACATGTGTTGTGAAGTGCTAAACACCCATCAACATGTTATGTAGACCAATCAAAATATAGAAACAAAGCTTTTAGTGTAAGACTTTAGTCATTTGCAAATTTAGCACTTGACTCATACATTTTGTTCTTTTAAAACCTCAAAAGCCTAAATATTAAACAAAAAGTTAAAACACATTGCCTTGAAAATACATTGAAGTTTTAGAACATAATTTTTTATGTTCTTAGAAAAACAAAAGCCTAATATTTACTAATATATGTTACATCAAAACTTTCAAATATAGAAACAACATTCCTAATATATTTTACTTTTGCATAGTACTACTTTTGATTAGATGAATAAAATATGTGTTCGTTCCCATTATTTTCCAACACTGCATTACAATATATATGTGTAATTAGGTGGAGACATAGTGTAGCAAAATATCGTTAAAAGAGCATTATGGAGATGGTAGAGGAAACCTTATAGTTTGATGTTTTATTTGGAATGTTATGACATCTATTCTATGATGGGATAGAATATATGCATGAGATTTACAAGGGTTTAGATGTACAGGGTATTTGGAAAATGCTCTTTCATCCCTTATTAACACTATCATACTAAATACCCTCTATTATGAACAATGATGACACCATTTCTTTCATGCTTCAACAACTCTTGAGACATTTGAGGGGGGTCTAGACTTGAAATTTCATAGTTGCTCTTTTCACAACAATTTTAACAATTTACAACATTTAAAAATCCTCATGTGAGGGTTTAAATAATAGACAATGTTTTAGTAACCTCGATGAGGGTTAAATAGCAATACAAATTATTCAAAAGTGATTAAAAGGACTTATTTAAAACCATCTTGACTCCTTCAACTAATAGACCACTTCCCTTATACATACATCATGTTGAAAGAATGAGGACACAAGCCCTCGACCTTTCAACACTCCATGAAGTATACTAGTAGAACCATATTGACAACCCCTCTATAACAACTCCCTACATAATCATCTTGTCATTTTAACTATGTAAGTCTTGATCATAAGACTGCCAAAAAATATTTTATCCACTATGTGAACTTTTCACAATATTACCATGCTTCCTTGCTTTTATCATTGACCTTAGCTACATATTTTACACATCTTGACAAAGATAACAAGTTTGATAAAGTTTTCATACAACAAAACTTTGTGTGAAAAATAAACTTGCAAGTGTAGGGCATATATCATTCAAAATAAAATAAACTTTATAGAATTTTAAACTTCTTACCTTCTAAAAAATTTAAAATAAAAATGAACAATAAAAAGTAACATTCAAATAAAATATGGAATCAACTCTATCCATATCATTATAAATTGAATATATCTTCCTTCTTTATGACATTGTAATTTGTATAAATTCTTCTATCTATATCTAAGCTTCTTGTCTTCGATGTCTTTCTTCTATAATTTTTTACTTTATAAATCTTTTATATCTATAATTTTAGGCTTCTTACTTTCTAATTAACAATCTAATAAAATATCAAATTTTATGTCACACTCCTAACCTCAAAAACAATAAACTTTCTATAATTTTAGACTTATTACTTTCTTAAAATTTTAAAATAAAATGAACAATAAAAAATAACTATCTAATAAAATATCAAAATTTCTTTCACACTCCAACCAAAAGGAAAACTCAATAAACTTTATATAAATCAAACATCTTCTTAGCACACCATAATAAGTTGACAAAGCCCAACATTTCTATCTCATATAAGTTGTGAAACTTTCAATCCATTAAAATATTGAAAACCAAAAACTCCATCCAAACTCGTAATCCACCAAGAAGGTGGGTGAAATAGAAATTAAAGGCTTTTGGAGGTCCACATAAAGTGGACTTCCCAAAAGTTGAAGATTGTGTATAAAATTAAAGGAAGGAGGAAGATATAAATATGATAGTCCATTCAATCAATCCTTTGGGGTTTACCCTTCCAATAAAGGTAGAAACTTTTACTCTTGGTATGCTACTCATTTTTTACAAATAGCTTATCAATTGGTCTCATGTATTACACAATTTTTTCTCTAACTAATCTTCTTCACTCTTGGGCTTGTTATGAACCCTTAGGTCATGTCAACAAATGTGACACATGTACCTTTTTTTCTTTAATAGTTCACATACACTCCAAGATTCGAATAGAAACCTACAAATTTTGTTTTCCCCATTTTGAAAATAGTCAATAATTTTATGCTACACAAACACAAAAATAGACCATGCTATAGTAAATATAGTAATATATTTGTCAAAATACTTTTTTTCTATATATAGATAGCATGCACATTTAATTTGTATGTAATGATTTAACATGTTCATGTCATACAAAGCGATGTATTTCCATAGATTTTATGATAAATGGTATTTACTTATGAGTTTGTATTGCTCATTAAGCACACATAGGACTAAATCAAGCAATTGTGTTTCCCCACCATTTTTCATTCATTATTTGCTACTTAGATAATCTTAACTCATCTTAGGAGATGGCTAATACATAGAATACTAAGCACACACCCTATGTCCCTATGGTTGCCCAACCCATGGAGGCAGAGTCCTGTGTGCCTATAAATAAACCAAAAAACCTTGGAATTGATGTTCCACATCTTGCTTCTATTATCATACATAGTTGCCACAACATTGTTCATAAATTCAAAGAAGTATGCCAAACAATGCCTTCTATCGAAGAATTGGACATTGAACAGCTTCAGGAGACACTTTCCTCGTTCCAAAAGAGTTGCACTAAATTGGAGGGCCTCTGCACTTTCCTTAGGGAAATCTATTATTATCGCCAGTACAAAAATGATGGAACTTCTTCTTTAGTTGATGCATATGAGATGTACCTATAAAATATGTGATCGTTTAATACTTAGTCTTCTTACTATGTAACCTTTGTACAACTAACTATGTTTATAGTCTTAGGTCAATGGAGAGGCCTACATTTTGATGCTATGTAGTTTGCATGTACATATCCATGTACATAATTTGTGCCCTCTTAACCATACTTGTCACTTGTAACTATCGTACACCTGACTATGTTACTTTTATGCTATGTAATAAATAAGAAAAATATTTTAAAATGACTTGCACTCTTCCAATTTATACTTGCATATCCTTTTAATTTAATCATATCCTTTCGAATTTATGCTCTTCAAATTTATACTTGCACATCCTTTCAATTGAATGTTATGATTTTACACTTAGTTGACTATTTTATCATATTTCCCTTTATTTACCTTTGTTGTTTTGACTTTCTTGGTATATGGATAATTAGCAACAATCTATGCTTATTTTTACTTATAAAACAAAAAACAAAAGAGTGACAAAACCTTTGTAATCTAAGCTTATGGAAAATAACATTGTTTTCTTTACATTCTTGTATAACGATATATTTAGCCAATGTTTTTTCCTTCTAAATAGACTAACCTACACACGTATGAAGGCCCAAAATATCCACCTTCTACTAGCATATTGTTTCTTCAATACCTAAATTCCATACTATTACTTTGCTTGCAGGCCAATCACTTCCAACATCTTCTAGCACCATGATGTCAACATTAACTACAAATGCCATTGTCAACATTCTTTCAGGCATTCCTAATGTAGATCCCTTTTTATAGGTTGTATCTATCGATGCCATTCAACAACCTCAAACAATGCTTGTCAAATATCATATACAACTGTCTGATGGTATACACACTGTTAAATTGAAAAATGTGTGTTTTGCACTTTGATTATGTGTATTATTTGGTAAATAATGAATGGAATTTAAATTGATTCAATGTTAAGATTAAATGTTTTAAATATTGATTTAATTTGGTATTCTGATTATTTCAAAGAATATATATGCAAATGATCATTTTGATGAACAACTAACTACCATTGCAATGTTCTAAGTTGAATGCAAATATAGGGATCAAGCCTCCATAAGGGAGAGGAAGTATCACTCAAGAGAAGTGATTGGTCAGGTAACCCTTAGAAAATCCTAACTGAACTTTTCCATACACACATATAGATTGGTCCAATTGAGTCATAGTTCAGGGAATTGGTAAGTTATCCCTTAGTGTTATTTTTGTTTGAATTGTGGTTTTGTCGTGAATGTTCTTGTTTGTGATATTGTTGAGTTTCCTTTATGCTTGTGAGTTCTTTCTTATATGTTCTTTGTTCAAATCGATGAGATATATATACATGGAATGTACATATATATGTATAATTGTACATATCAATGGTAAACCCATACACTTGAGTTAATACATACATGAGTATACATAGGTAGACGTACCTACACATGCTCATGGACAGATTGCTCATGGGCATGAGAATATCGAATGGATAATAAGACATGTATATATATAATATCTATGTATATATACATCATGTGCATATATATATATTTATCGATGAGTTGTAAATATGTAAGTTATTGATTGTATAATTGAATGTATATATGGATATATGCATAAATACATATATACACACATATTGAGTATATCAATGTATGTATGTATATAGATGTATACATATGGATTTATTAATAAAATGATAACATGGATATATGCATTCAAAATACCGAATGATTTATTTATTATTATGTGAGTTGATGGATATATATATATACATATATATATGTATGGATATATATATAAATATATATGGATTATTGTTTAAGCGTAATGATATTGATTAAGTGTTGTATGTTTAAATAAAGCATTGTTATTTCTATGAAATAGAGCGCATACTTTATATAATAAAGTGTGCACTATGTATAAATGATAATGCAACATATAAATCACTTTAAAAGCAACACAGCAATTCTTTAATGTGCATCAACCAACCTACAAATACAACACATTATATATTAAGACTTAGTCAAAAGTTATATGAGATATTTGAAGAGTATTTAAACGTTGACTTGGTCTAAACACAACAAACACAAAAATGCACGATAGAAGATATAGGTGGCGCCAAAATATGAAAACTGAATTGTAATTAGAAGTCTAAACTATAATATTTGTCCAACGATGGAAGACCAAGTAAAATGTGGAATAAGTCATGTTAAAGCTAGCATTTTTGGAGTTGGCATGTTTATCTTTCACCTTGCATTTTTGAACTAAATTCTTGCTATCTTTGTTTTTGTTGATCTGCTGCTCTGTTTTGGTGGGTAATGATTTTAAATGCTACCACCATTTGGAATTAGTTGTTGAGTTGAACTTTACAAATTGTGAGAAGTTTCATTTAACATAGCTTATTTGTAGCCAACTAAATCTCATATTTTTATATAAATATGAGTGAAGATTACTTCATTTGGATGCATTATTCAATTGCATTCTATTGTTTTTAGTCTGAGTTATTCTTGTTTAAGCTGAGTGTTGTTTGTGAGGAAAGTTAAGAGAGAGTTGTGAGAATTTTCTATGTGGATTGAGAGAATTATTAAGGAGTCTTGGAGTGGATTCAAGCTTGGAAGTCAGTTTATTTCATTTGGGAATTAGACTTTTACAAACATGCTATTTTGTCCTCTTGTACTAATTATGTTTTTGAAAAGATTGAATGATGATGTTGTCTTGTGTGTTGAAATGCAATGATTTGGTAGGTTAGGGAAAGATTGTGTTTGAAATAATCTTAACCTACTTAATTCTTATGAACCTTGTTTGAGTGTTTGTACATACTCCATTTTAAGGAGTGAATGCGTTCGTTAGTATTATATACTAGTAAAGAGGGAGCTTAGAATAGCTTATGAAGTATTTGATTTCAATTTTAATGAGTAATACAAACTATAGAAAGTTCATTAATTACCTTAGAACTAGATTGTTCCATGAAGAATGTAGCTTATGTGTTATGTTTACTTAGTAGGAATGTTATAATCATAGGTTGTTCCTAGGGTTAAAGATTACCTAAAGAAGGAAATTTCCTATGTGTAGTTTATTGTGAAAGAAATAGGTTGTTCCTAGGGTTAAAGATTACCTATACATAGTACATGAATGATCATTAACCAAATCAAGCTAAGATAGTGGGTGAATAGATGACTTTTTATATGAAACTTTGGCCAAAGTAGTGTAAGTAGCCATTGTTTACACTATCAAGATTCACTGTGTCTAGTATAGACAATCTAGTTTGAGATTTTCATACTCGTAGGTGTTATTCCTGTATGATTAGGTTCTGAATTGTAGGGAACAACACTAAGCTCAGAAAGGCTATTTGTTATGGGTTTTTACCAACCAATCTCTTCATCGAAGGGTAGGGCCATCTTGCCATATGTGGTAGATGTGTGGGGAACCATATTTGAGTTTGTGGTTGGTGGAAAACCGCTTGATTGATGCTTCTCCTCATCAATTGGTGGTTGAGATTTGTAGGGGATTTCCTAGACCATTTTTTACTAGTGCTAATGAAGCTCAAGGAGCTATGTATGTTTTCTTATATCCATTTGTGTGGAAGTTTTAATGCAAGAAATGTTATCTTGAATTTTTTAAATGTATTGGGAGAATTGTAATGCAAATGGAAAGTTTGGAATATGTGTTATTTCAGATGTACATATAGTCTTTGAAATAGAAAAAAATTATTGCTACGAGTTTGAATATAGTTATTTACTTGAGGATAAAATTTAGAGAATTTACTTTCGTTGAACAATCAGCATGTTACACACACACGTTACATTGCTACCCACCCAATTCAATGATCTTGTCTTAGAGGAGGCTTTAGTCAAAGGGTCCATTGTCCACCTCAAAGAATATGTTTATAGAAAATTCCACAGATTCACGTACGTGCACACTTGCCTTATATTGTTTAGTTATTGTTGTTTAAGCATCTACATTTCATTTACTTTTTTGTTGTCCTTTCATTGTAGGGATATTGTAATTGATAGCTTGGAAATAATATCAAACAATGCAACAATGATTGGAACTCCAATTGCTATTCATCAAGCTACAACCTATATGCCCTCTAGCAGCTCTCAAGAGCCATTGGCCACCCCTCAAGCTACCAAATATTCACTTGATGAACCTACAACATCAACAAAACAACATAATTTTTCCCCGTCCGAACCAATTCCCATTGCAACCTTAACCCCATACCATAAGAATTGGTCCATTGAGTGTCGTGCCTTGACTAAAAGTCTAATTCATGAGTACAAAAATGTTGGTCATGATGGGAAATTTTTTGGGTTTGATTTTGTAGATAAAGCGCGCTATGAAATACATGTTACCTACTTTAATGAACTTGTAGACAAGTTCTACCATGTTATAAAATCTAATAGTATTAATGTCATTTCAAATGGTCGCATCAAAGTCACCAACACAAAATATAGCAGTAGCACAAACCCTTATGAAATATTCCTCCACAACTCATCAACCATAAGTCCATCCACCTATGTAGACTCCACTATACCCACACACAACTTTCATATCAAAAGCATTGACTCACTAATGTCATTACCTATTAATTCCCTTGTAGATGTCATTGGCATTCTCCTATCTACCTCCCCTACATCAACCATATGTAAGAGAGATGACACTAAAACAATAAAGTGTACAACTACAATCATGGACATGTCAAGCCGTAGGTCATTGATATTACACTTTTGGGTCACCATTGCCAAATTTTTGGGAAACAAATATCTGACCTTCCCCTACACCCCAACCCACCAATTATTTTGATAAAAAGTGGACGTATAACATCTTGGTATGGAAAATCTATAGATACTATCTTTCCAACTACCATTACATAATCAATCCCAACTTGGTTGAAGCCTCAATATTATGAACATAGTATGCCACTACAGGGATTTCCCAACCCTTCATTTCACTCTCAAAGACCCATCTTTCCATTGAAAAATTCAAAAATCCAATTCATATTTCATGTATTGCATAGACAAGCTCTCTTGAGAAACAAAATGTTTGTGTAAAGGCCACAATCACAAAACTCCACTTAGACAACTTCTACTACCTTTCTTGCCCTTGCTTGGTGGAAAGAAAAAATTGTAAGAAAAAGGTTCTCCATATTTCTGCCAGTGCATTTAAATGCCCAAAGTGTTCTTCGGATATTCCTAAATGTGATTTTAGCTACATGCTAAAGATGGACTTGCAAGATGGTGCATGCCAACTTCTCAGTGTTACTACATTTGAAGAACCAACAACTACATTGTTAGGGGTTTGCGTAGAAGATTTCCAACTCCTGCTAGTAGATCCTAATGCCACTAGCTACATTTTAGACACAGTTGTCAATTTCTAGTTTCTACTTGTTCTTACCATCCAAACAAATAGTTTCAATGGGTGTGAAGCACAGAGCATTGTTGTTATAGCTATTAAGCGTTCTTAACTTTTGTATTAAACTCTCAATATGTACACTTTTGATTGCGTATGCAATTATACATAGTTGTACAAAATGAGGAACAATAACAAAACATATATAAATATCTATATTTCACCAAAAACCAAAAAATTATTGCTATGTTACATGCTTTATTTCCACATACCGTTATTTTGTTAAGATTTTCCATTCTTTATTTGCACCCCATGTTATTGCCTAAGATTCTCTATTATTTATTTACATGGCCTTTCGAATTAAATCGCACATCTACTTGCATTGTATGATCATCAATATTATATAGTTTCCCTTTCTGAAGAATTATACTTCTACTTCTATTATGTTACTTCCAATTGTGTTGCAATAAATTCTCAATATGTACAATCTTATATCCATTTCAATTTTCTAATGTGCAAAGTTGAATAACCTAAAACAAACAAACATATATATATATATAATAATTACTACTTTTCATGCATTCCCTTTTATATTTTTGCATCATGTTGTTTCCTAAGATTCTCAATGCCTTATCTCCACATGTTGTTAATTCCTACTGCTCTCTGTATTTTTTTTCCACGTTATTTTAAATTATATTACACATATAGTTACTTGTAATGTCCATTTGTGTTGTATATTTCCCTTTTTACAAAAGTTACTTTTACAGCTTTTAATGATGTTATTCCTAGTACAATGTTGCACCTTTTATGTAAACTTATAGCAAAACACAATCTTTGAAATACTTGTTTACATTCACATGGTTATTAATTAGAAGATTACAATTCTATATTTTCATGATATTTCCTAAGATTTATATTCATTATTTTGTTATTTCTAATTATGTTGGACCTATCTTGTACAAAAAAGACCTAGCAAATACTAGTGTATGTTCATTTTTCATCCTTCATATAGTTATTTGTTATATATTTTATATTAAATATATCAAGTATTTCTTTCACATAAACTATTGAATGGATTTGGAAAATACAAGGTTTCAAGATAAGCGTGCTTGTTGAAATCAGCAACAACATACACGCTACCATGCAAGGAAAGACACCATAAACAGAAGAAGACAATAAAATGAACAAAACATCCTTGATGGCACTTCCAAATCTACACTCCCCTCCTCCACTAACTCCTCTCATATCCATCCACCTCCAATTTTTCCTCAACTCTTTTTTGTTGCTAGAAATACCTTTCGTTCTAAGTTGGATAGCCTTGTAAATATGTCAACCTATTGAGTCTGCATGGAAAAATATCCAAGTATTAAAATAAAACATTTACATGGACTATCTACTTGTTATAGATCCATCTGAAAAAAATGGCCATCGGTTCTAAAAATGGAATAACATGGACCCTGGTGAGTAACCTCTATGTTTGAAAATTTTGACTCAAGTTGAAGAGATGTTAATAGCAAGGGTAGTCTAATCCTTCAAATTACCTATGAAAAGGGGGGCCAACTAAAATATAGTGGCCACACTACTTGTTTTCCTCAAGATATTTCTAAAATTTCTACCCACTTACCAAGGCATGTAGATAAATTAGATATCTTATTGGTTAACAAAAAAAAACATTGGGAAACAAGACTATAGCTTCTATGTGAGTAGAGGATGTGTATACGAGGCACTATAGTATAAAATCTTAAATGAACCATACTACAAACCTATACAATTAGATGAGGTTGCATTATCATGTCTACCAATTACTTCCACTAACATAACAGACCTACTATATGCAACAACCAAAATTACAAGCCCCACATCTACAAGCTTCAATCATACAAATGCTCCAACCACTGATCCTTCAAAAGAAGACATTCAGCTCATGACCTCCTTTGTCGCTAGCCTTCCACCTACACATAGAGAAGTTGAAGAATTGCACTCTTTACTACAACTAGGTCAAGGTCAACCAACCCAGTCTATAAACTGGACACTCATTTCTCCATCTCCCATCAATGAATACACCACTAAAGGATTATTTGTTATGGAATTCCCCACTTTGTTTCCAAAAGGAATAGCCACATTCAAACAACAATGCATGAAAGAAGTTAAATTACATGAATATGCTCTCCATTTGCTCAGGTACTATGATAATAGGTTTGGCCAACATCCTCACTTTAGGTACTTCATATTCAACATTTTGATGCACCATCACAGCCAAGCCACAACATCTTTGTTCATCCATAAACACATCGATACTTTCCTACTAGCAACAATTTTAGATCTTCATCAAAGATTAAAGGACCTACCCGATGATAAACTTGTTGAACAACTCATGCGCTTTGAATAGTCAATTCGAGGAACACGCCCTTTTTGGAACTAGTGTCGAGGGGAGCTTTCTGATATGGTCATACAAATTGGTTGTCCAACACTATTCTTTACACTCAGTGCAATAGATACAAAATGGTAGACCTGCATAGTATCATGTCATCCACTGCACCTTCAAATTTGCAAGCCGCTTATAGATGGAGGATACAAAATATTGTTTAAAATCCACACCTTACCGCACACTATATGCACCATAGGTTTACTACATTTCGTGAAGAGGTTTTGGAAAAACTACTTGGCACAACCAACTACTAGTACAGGTATATTCTTAATAATTTCCTCCATTTACATTGCATACCATTTAAATAATTCCTAATCAAAAAATGCACCAGGTATTAATGGCAACACAGAGGCTCTGCACATATCCATGATTTCCTTTGGTTAAAAGAAGCACCTGATATTGCCAAATTACATTGGCATAACCTTCAATCAGTAAAAAAATACACTTGAGTACATTGATAGGCATGTCTCTACATGGAACCCCTGAGCCCTTCTATTGAGGAACCAAACAATATATCAATCTCCTAGCGATGACCCGTGTTTGATGGACAATAGAAGAATTATGCAATCTGACCCTCTCATCGACTACACTGAACTGGTGAATTATGTTCAAGATCATACAAAGTGTTCCTCACAAACATGCCTTAGGAGAAGAGGTACATCGCTTCAGTGTCATTATAAATCCCCTTGGACCTTGCAAGATAGTTCAAGACTTACACTTGATGAGAACAACCAACCAAAATTCACTACATGTTGCAATGATGATTGATTAAATCTACACAAACCTTATATATCCTCTCTATTTGGAGAGCAAATATTGATTGTTAGCCTGTTATATCTATCCACTCAACCCTCAAATATATTGCAAAATATGCAACAAAAGATGAAAAAAATAAAAAACATACCACGCAATGCTTTCTTGAATACCAATATTGAATATGATAAGATAGCCCCTACAACTTTTCAGAAAATGCTTGCTAAAATACTAGTGGATCATGATATTGGAGCCCAAGAAACTTGCCACATCCTGCTTAAACTTCCACTCTCCAATGTGAACCAAAAACATTTACATCGTGTCAAGTGGTCTCTTCTAAATCAACCACCACATATCCAAACTACATTGATCCTTACATGGCTCAGCCAATATATTTAGAGGCTATGTCACTTATTGACATGACCCAAAAATGGACCTACAAGGCATATTGAAAGCATAGCCAATGGAAAGAGTGGTCCATAAAATTCATTGTTCATGTCTCCCCATGCTTCACAACCATCCCTATAAAAGATGACAAAGATTTGAAGCATTTTGTTGGAGTGAGCAATTACTGTTCAAGCCATTTCATAGCATTCACAAGGATTTTTCTTTGTCAACCGCTCAAATTATAACACAATAGGAGAGTTTTGCACACAATTATCATCCTTTGCATGTGTTGTGCACACCATCAAAGCCTTTAGAAGAAACTGATTCCAACTCCTCTTCCAATTAAGAAGTTATAATGTAAGAAAACAACCCATCTCAATGGAAAGTATTTTCAAGCCTATACCCAAGCCTTCCTTTTCAATTTGATGAACTAGATATGTTTGGTCACCGTGACATTAACTTGCACCATGATTGGGGTTCTTCCCAATTCAATCCACACCAACAAGTCTATGCTACTACCTACATAGAATCCAACCATCCAACATTTCAAGTCCCCCATCTTCCCAGTTGTTGTACCCAGCATGCGCTCTTTGTCCAACAACAAAAAGCATTTGATATAGTTTTATCGCATCTAAATGTTGATACTTTGAAACCTCCTCTAGAAATGATTGTTCAAGGAACTGTTGGAACAGGTAAATCACACCTGATAAAAGCCATCAAATATGCACTGATGAGTTCAACCCAAAATGGCCTATCACCATTACTACTTCTTGCACCTAAGGGTGTAGCAGCATTCAACATACAAGCATCAACAATCCACTCGGCCCTTAGACTACCTATCAAAGATATTTCCCCCTACAAGTCCAAACACTATCGGGGTTTCAGGAGAAAATGTACTTCATTTGCTACATATTGATAGATGAAATGAGCTTCATTGGGCCCAAATTACTTCAATGCATTGGCATGAGGTTATGTAAAGCATTCCCCAACCAAAACCAAGTCCCATTTGGAGGACGCTCAATCATGCTCTTCAATGACCTTGGCCAACTTCCACCAATCAAGGACATCCCTATGTATGCCTCTACCTCATACGGGGGCACTCTATGGCGCAACTTCAAAAAATTTGTAACACTAAACAAAATATTTCATCAAATCGGAGAGGAACCTGCACAGATTGCTTTTCATACTCTCCTCTCCAAGTTGTGAAATGTTGAACCTATAGTTGAATATTGGCAAGTTTAATGTCATGCTCAAGCTCATCATTGATGTAACAACCCTAATGTTTTACTCAGTAAAATTTTCCAAGTTTTCACCTCAAGTGAAAACACATGATGCCATAACATAGAAATAATATTTTTTCTTTTCCATAATGTAAATTACATGCACATTTGAAATAAATACTATTTCAAACTTCCATTGCATTCCATTGTAATTTTACATTATCTTTCCATAACATACATTTCATATTGAATAAACTCAATTTTATCATTCAAGATTACATCCTTCCATATAAATGGGTACATGATACATACATAGCTCTTATGAGCTTCATCTGGAAACAGATATACAAACTGGTCTTGATGTCAATGCAATGGTCCATACATTATGTATTTCCTTGCTCTCTAGTGCACACACTCCAATTTTCCCCAATGCTAGTGCAAACATCTGCAAACCTCAACCACCATCTGATGAGGAGAAGCATAACTCAAGCACTTTTCTGCCAACCACAGACTCAAATGCAGTCCCCCGCACATCTGTCACACATGACAATATGGCCCTACCCTTTGATGAAGAGATTGGTTGGTAAACCTCATAACCAAATTCCTATACGAAATTAGTGTTGTGTCCTACAAACTAGAGCCTAATCATACAGTCATCTCCCCTATGAGTATGAAAATCCTAAACTATAATGCATAAAAGGAACACAATGAATTGATAGGATAAACAATGGCAACTTACACTACTTTGGCCAAAGTATTCTCACCCAGTACTTCGAGTGATAGTCATCCTATTCACATACACTTCTATAGCTCAGTTTGGATTATTACCATTCATATACTATGCTTAGGTAATTTCCTTCCATAGGTAATACCTAACCTCAAAAATAACCTATTGCCCTTTCCCCAAAACACTATGGTATCTCTACCAATAAGCCTAAGCACTAGTTACCCCTTCAATGGATATTCCTATCCCAGGTATAACATATGAGCTTTTCTAGTTTACAAATTAACTTTGCATAAACAAGTTGTTCTCTTCAATAGACAATCTAGTCCCAAGTATAACTTTATAATCTAAAGTATAGCTACATAAGGTTCACCTAATCATAGATTAAATATTGATAAATAATTGACTCCAATCAGTTATATATCACATAATAAGTGATTCTCAATCATAATATATCCACATCAATGAATGACCTCAATCGAATAATAATCATATCAATAGATGATTCCATTAGAGAGCGTAATCTCCTTAATTAAAAGGTTTTAAACAAAGAGTTTACTCTTGTCAATACTATAACTTCGCATTAAGAGTGTAATGCCACTAATCAAGTAGCAACTCTAACTCACTAGGTAATTCCCACCTACGTTTCCAAACATATAGAATTCCATAAACTCAAGTGATTAGCTTAATCACAAAGGCGAGTTTTAACCTTGATACATCCTAATCTTAGGATAGAGTCATCAACCAGTGACTAGTCCGATTTTATAGGTTAATCTAACCCTATATGTTCCAAACAAGACCAAATGATCAACCTAACCAAGTAGGTTATTGCCAACCTATAGGTATCAATGATCGAATAAACTTCTCGACCTAAATAGGTTATTCTAAACCTAGGGTTTTATTCGAGAGTGATGTATGATCAAGTGATCATTCAAGTAAAGATAATTGATGTGGTTTGCATAACATCACATCATATCTTTCATACCATCACTATGGCTATATAGCTAAACCTTATCATCCCCAAGGTTTTCTAGCATAATTAGATAATAGTGCCAAGTCGCTTCATGACATTGACATATTTCACATTGTACACGTAGTCTAAACTATCTATGTATAGATCATCAATATCTACTTCCTATATAGGATAAATGATGGCACCCACCCCCTTGTAGGTGCCTAAAAACCCACTAAAAATGAGCAAACAGATGGAAAAGGAAGGTTGTGTTATTGTAACCAACCTCACACAACCTTTACAAAGGTTTACACACAAGATACAGGTCCAACAATTAGTTTTGGAAGTATAAAAACAACTACAAAGGCACAAACTAGGTTGTTGTAAAAAATAGACTATTGCTACGAGTACTCGTAGTGTTGGTTGTAGGTGACTGTTAAGAATTTCAGCAACATAAAACACTCAAAACTTGCACACAACATTTGATACTTCTAGAATAGCAAACTCATAACCCATCTAACTCATAGACACATGCATAGAGACAACAACTATGAACAATAAAATATTATATTAACTTTAAAGATCAAATTTTTACACACTTTACTTGCATTTACATAAGAAATTAAAAAATAGAGCTCTCTTTTCTCTTCTTCTTTCTTCCCTTTTGTCTTCTACGATCCTACCACTGTCCTCTATAGATTTTGTTTCATCTATTCTCTCCTCTATTCCCTTTGTATCCTCTACTCTTTCCTACGTATTGTTGTTCTACACCTCTTTTTCCTCTATTTTGTCTTCTGGTTTTTTGTTGTTCTATTCTTCTCTTCCCAATTTCCAAAATTTGGAAGCTTCTTCCCAAAAATCATGCCTAAAACTTAGGGCAGTGCTCAAAAAATTTCATTAATGTTCTAACTACTTGTTTTAAATTTCAAAAGTCCCACTCAAACCCCATATTTCTCTTTCTTCATATTGCTGCTCATTAAATGAGCTCACAAGAGGTAGTTGGTGCCTCCAAATAAAAAAAAAAATCAAATTTTAAATTTTAAACTCCTATTGCTTCCCTCACGTGGCATTAGATAGGTAAAATAAAGAATATATTTGGACAAAGTGATGCCCCTACATCAATAAATAGGAATAATAAGACACTTCCTTTAAGCTAATCCTATTTCATCATTCCTGGTATATAATACCAATGATAAAAAAGCTTTCCTATTATGGAGTATATACAAACACTTCCATAGAAAAGCATAAACAACTTCTATTCCTTTTCATAAGAAAATACTATGATGAACACTATTGCAAGAATTCTCAAGCAATTCCAATCAAAGCAGTCAAGTTCATTCTTTCATAATAAAAGACAAATAAAAGAAGATTAAATCCTCATGCTTATAATATGCTTGATCCAATTGTCTAACTTGATGCACATCCTTCCAACAACAGCTTGCTAGCTTACTTTACCAGCTCATAGTAATTTCTTACTATAGCCTTTACTCAAGACAACACTTAACTCTCACAAAATAACTCTAACTCTCATAAAATAACCCTAGCTCTCACAAATTGCAACTCTTAGAATAATTGTAGCATAATAGAATTGCAGTTAGATAATGCATAATAGTGTGTCCAAATGAGAGAACTAGCCTCTCAATTTATACTACAAAATGAGACATTGTAGCCTATAGAAAAGGCATGCCAGTCGACACCTTTCTCCATGTAGGTCGACTCACTTCACTCAGCTAAAAGGTGGCAGAAAACTAAGTGTAAACTCATCATATAATCCTACAGATCAACCTTTTTCATTAACAACAGCAAAAGACTAATTCAAATGTGCACATGCCGAAATGATGACAATCGAATTACAACCATATTAGACTTCTACAGGTTAAAGAGCTTCTATATGTTGGCACCATGTTGCAGCCAACCTCCCTATCTCTTTGGCATGGTTTAAATCACTTGAAACAGTCTTCTATCAATAGGAAACACTTATACTATGTCAACTTGGTCATAACTTTGATTAAGCATTGGTTTTTATTCTTCCTTTTGGCTAAGTATTAGCTAGATATTTATTCCTCTATGGTTTGTTGGCTTGAGACTTAGTCTATGTGCAGGGTACCTCCGTCAACATACCACGCCATAAACCATATGCGCTTCATTCATCCATTTTGCATTTTAACTCTTCTTTTATTTTACTCCACGTGTTGCCTCCTTCCTCCAAAGTTTTGCACACATATATAATTACTGCCTCAACATTTTAAGCTATAGTATATCCTTTCCAATCAATAGCATTGTTGTTTCTTTAACACATTATATGTGTGTAGCATTTAATGGTGTGACGTTGGCTTATATATGAGCCACGTTTACCCTTATATATTTCAAGAAATATAAATATCTTATGCGCATCAGGAATAACTTATGCATTTCTTTGTCATTTACCAACGCCAATACATATGTGGTCTATCCACTTAATACTATGTTATAGTATGAAACACTATATGCTTTTATATTGACCATGTGTCACATATGTTTAGCACTCTAACATTGGCTTATAATATACTATATAATACATATACATATATATGTATTTATACAACGTATCATGTATATATATATGTAAATGTATATATATGTATATATCCTCCCCAATTTATAAGTTTACCAATTCATATTTCCTCTATCGCTCATAGTGTATATCATTCTCATTCAATTGATATACCAATAAGAGCATATATGAATCGTCTTTTTTATTCTTTGCATAGTATATGTATAAATCGGCCTTTATTTAATTATCATATATATATATATATATAGATATCGTGTTAATCAAGTATGTATACATTTGATATATAAATAAATATAATCAAGTTGGAATTCACATAATAATCATATCGACTGTATATATATATATATATACTCCTTTATGTACATGTATACATATGGATATATGTTTATATATTTTATATATATACACACATTCGATTGCAAAATAAAGCACATACACAATTACTATCTTATTGATAGGGAACATTTATGCGATGTATATATTCATATTCACCTACATGTCGCATTGCCTGTTCGATATCGCCATGCTCATAAGCAACTCGTTCATAAGCGTGCATAGGTATGCCCACCTATGTACTCTCATGTATGTGTTCCTTCATGTGTATGGCCTATCATTGACATGCATATGCATACATATACATACAGTCGATGTATGTTCACCTCATCAATAAAGTATAGTAGCACAAGGAAGAACTCACAAGTAATCATCATCCAAGAATGCACTCAATAGTAATCAAGACCCTTACTAATACAAACACATCATAATAAGGATGACTTACTAATTCCCAATACTACGACTTGACTCAGCCATTCTATTTGTGAGTGTGTGTGTGAGCTCGAATAGGTTTCATTTCGAGTTATCTGATCAATCACTTCTCCTGAGTGATACTTCTTCTCCCTTTTGGAGGATTGAACCTATCCCTGCAACCAACCTAACATATTTGCAATGGTAGTTAGACATTCATAATAAATCCACATGCATCATAAAACTTAAGCATATTCATATAGCAATACATGTTCATCATCAATGTAAACATAATTACTCTTCCAAGGCAATAATACCTTAATACATATTTCAGTATTCCAATCATTTTACAAACATATCAAAATTATGATTGCATTTACCATCCTATTTACCCATGAAGGTAAAATTAAATCAGTAATAGCAATACAGGGTGTGACAATTGACCTCTATAGAGAAATCTACTTTCCTATCCTCAATACATCTCTTTGCAACAAATGAAATGGTCTCACTACATAATCAATGAATGTTGTTATCTTTGGCAACACCAATTACCTTGTCAAATGCAAAGCAACTAAGGGGGTCACCATGCTCAAATCCAGACGAAGAATAACTTCAATCTAAGGTCCTTTTATGTGTTCAACAAAAGGTAATGTTATGTTTAAATTTATGGGTGGAAATAGGCCTTGTGAATGGTGCATGTGATACCCCTCCATGATTCTCACTGTTGATTGGTCTGTCCTTGTATTCGTGGTCTTGCTTGGCATTTTCACTTTGGGAACTTCTTGTATTAAATAAAATTATTAAATTTATAAGGTAGAAGCGATAAGTAAATAAATATATATTATATAATTACAATTTAAGCTGAAGATGATATAATTAATAAATGATAATTGGTGAGTAAATAAAATAATAATTTATGCTCTCTTTTGATCTAAATAAATTGAGATAAATATAAATATATTTATTAAGAGTCATAATAAATGATAAATAATGCAATGCCTCACCATGTCACTCAAGATTTATATTTAGGCATTTGCATATAATGATTTTGTAACTACTTGCAGGGAAAAAGGTGATAAGTATCTAAAGGAGAGCATGCATTGGATGCTTTGTAACTTATTTGTACTAATTGCCCACTTGTCTTGTATGTTTTGCATGCATCGCCCTGGCTTTGCTCTGAATCTAGAAAAGGGAATAAAAAGATGTTTAAGCCATCAGAGGGCGGGGGGATGGTAGCCGAGAGACGATTTCCATCAGAAAACAAAAATAATCATTTTGATAGACAGTTTTTTATGCAAACCATCAATGGTTCCATCTGTGGGAGCGGTTGCCTCTGTTCGACCTTGGTACGGTGATTACAAGTTCTCGGTGTTGGATTTTTGCCTCTTGCATATCTATGAACTTCACAATTTCCATATGGAGCTCGCTGGAATAAAAGGAAGGAGACAATCACAATGGCCACCAAGCGAGTGCAAACAGTTTCCAGGTTTCTTCTTTAAACTTGTAAATTATTAAACTGTGATAAGAGTAATCAATTCAGAGATTATAGTAGAAGATTCTTGTTGCATGGATCTATGAATACAGTCACCAATTGAGTGTGGTATCTGTCCAAAGGTTAATAGCTGTATCATCGAACATATGAACTTGAGTTTGCTTGCAGATGTGAAAACGTATTCTTTCCTTATTTCTTTAATAACATATGACGATAACCTCTGCAATCATCCTTGCCTGAATTATTAGAGTTACATTTGAATGTCCATATTCTTAGAGGAAATGTAAGCTTCCACCCGGGCTACCTCGTAATCCATCTCAAAATAGAATATATCGTTGCAATTTATGTAATCCATCTCCCTCTCTCTATATCTACATCTTTATACTCTGTTCCTAAGCCCTCTTTGGGCGCAAGCAGAGTGGATACTGGAAAGGGTTGTGGTATTTAGATTCACACCTGCCAATTATGTTTGCTTGAAAAGTTTTTAAAGCTCGTCCTGCAAATCCATTTTGTGCATATCCTGTAACTAATGCTTTCAAGGAGACCACTTTTCTTTGGGAAAATTCTAGCGTACAGTTCAGACGCCCTGTCTTTGTTTCCACATTTTCCATGCATGTTTATCTAGGCGCTGTTAACTGCCTTAGATTGAAAGTTTTAAAAAGTCACTTAATAGAATCTAATAGTGCAATGGTTGCCGCACTTGGGTATAAAAGGAAGTTTTACGATTTAAATAACCTCCTTGATTCCATTAGCGACCTGTCACCACTGCAACACTTGAACATAGAAGGGAGTGGATGTTTAAATAATCTCCCTTATTCCATTCGTAATCTGTCACAGTGGAAACACTTGAATGTGGTAGGGTGTATAGATTTAAATATCCTCCTTGTTTATTGGAACCTCTCACAGATGCAGCTCTTGAATATAGAAGACGATAGAGGTTTAAAATACCTTTCTGATTCCTTTGGCAATTTGTCACATATGCAGCACTTGAAAATAGAATGTTGTAGAGGTTTAAATAATTTCCTTGATTCATTGGCAATCTGTCATAGCTGAAGCACTGGAAATTTTAAAGGTTTAAATAATCCTTCTGATACCATTGTCAATCTAACGCAACTTCTACACTTGAGCATAATAGGAAGTTTAAAGATTTATATAAACCCATTGATACCACTAGTAAACCATCGACATGTTATTTATATTGTAAATGTCAATTATCATCTTCATTATAGCCGTGAATGCATAGGCGAGCTGCAAATGTACCAAATTATTACTACGGCAGAAGTTGTAAATGCAACAATTTACATCCTTAACAGAAGTCCTCGTAAAGAATAGGAGAATGTCACTTCCAAGGAATCTTGGTCAAACAACTAGATGTCTCTACGAACAAATTGTGATTAACAGAGAGGTTGAGGATGAGATAATACCATTCTTTTAGCTAATGGAAATTCTACAGATAGTGATGTATGGGTAATTGTTCCTAAATTTGAAACAAGTTATGGTGTTTGATTTCAATGTTGGTCTTTAAAAGTTCTTTCTTTTTGCGATTTAACTCATCTTTCAAGTCTCCAAATATTAGAAAAGTTACAACATGGTTTAAACTACATTCTATGTGTGAAACATAGTTTCTCAGGTTTTTTTATAGAGATATATATGTAAAATAGTTTATGTCGCATTAAAAGTTGAATTAGTATATTCATTTATAAGACATAGGTGTAGCTATGTAATTATTCCGAAGTGAATAAAGAAAATATATTTTGCTTTTTTTTGTAATTTCTTGTTGTATAGATGAATTGGAAGATTATTTAGGTGGGTTCTTTTAAATTAAAGATTAAGAAATAGAGTTTAATTTAGAGTAATTATTTAAAATAGGTATATACTTTATACAACGTGTATTAGCAAAGAAATGGTGGGTAAAGAATAAGAAGGTTACTTATTAGGGAATTTTCAATTGAAAGGATTAATGTTAGTATAGGTCTATTAGTTTTATAAGCAATGATTTACTAATGGATAGACAATTAAAGGTTTAGATCAAAATATTTGTCAATTATTGTATGTTCATTCCTTCTTGACCTATTGCAATTTTATTATGCAGTTAGATAATTGGAATATCATTGTTATATTACAATAGGTTGTAATTTTTATATTAAGGATTCTTATGTTCTTGATGAAGATGATAGTATTGATAATAATATAGTGATGTGATTATTCATTGATGGTAGTCTATCAATCGAATTAAGTCAGGTTGAGTAAAATAGAAGAGAAAAAAAAAGGTGGAAGTGACTTATATTTATGAAGTTATCCATGATTGTTTTTAATTGTGAGTTGTGCTCCATATAGTGTTACATGGTTGCTTGATTGTTTGTTCATATGGATTCACTGGAATCGAGCTGTGAATTACTTTGCGGTTGATGGATGTTGGAAAGTTTTGGTTTTATTTTGTGATTGATTTGGTAATTAAGTTGTTGGCAACTGTAATTTTGTTGGATATATTGTGGTAGGGTGTCATGAGAGGAGAAAATAGAGGTCTCCTTTGATGCCTGGTTGATTTTGTATCAAAATTGATTATGTTAGCTTTAGTTGAGTCTGAAGATATTTCGATGGAATGTTTCCACTCGCTATTTTATACTTGTTGACTCGTTAATTGTGGTTTGACTATAGTCTTTTGAGATCTTGTGATTGTTGACATTTCTTGATGGGAAACCAATGTGATAGTGATTATTTGGTCTTCTAGAGGTTGGAGGGGATATAGTCTCTTCTTGCAAAAGTCAGTATGGGAGCCAGCGACCTAGGAGGATCGCCTTGGGTAACCCATATCTGGCATGATGTAATTATTTGGGGTTTTATGATTCTATCGCTTTGATGATGGTTGATCTTGCACTTAGTTTTTGTTTATGTGGCTTGAGCATTGCACTTGAATGTGGTTTTCGTTACTCTAAATTTTGTTCTAGGGTGAAATGGTGCATGCCTCACTTGGTGTAGTTCTTTTTTGGATTTGGTATCTTGTACAATTTGGCTTTTTGTTTGTGTTTTTTGAGCTATTGTTGTTAGTTGAGGGAGTGGCTCTCAATGGGGGTCTGACACCCAAAGTGGTTGGTCCAGGGTAACCCTTGGGAGTTTAATCAAGTGATAACTTCATTAATTAATTAGGGGGTTGGGTAGTATCTCACATTAATTCAGATAATGTAGCCTCACTCATGGGCCCAAGTGCTCGTTTAGGCTTGGTATGAGTGGGAAGGCCTGGAATGGCAAGATCAACTTCCTTGCCTTTGCATAGTAATTTTGCAAGGTATGTTGATCCCGCATAGCAGCATGGGGGTCCAGCGGCCGGTAGAGGTGGCCAGGGTGATCCGGTAGCCTAGGAAGGTTACACTAGGGTAACCCATAGCACCTATGCGATGACACTCCACCCTTTAACAACCTTGTATGCTTTTGTTTCCTCTCTTGTTGTTCTTGAGCCTCTGGAAGTGGATGTTATCATGTGTTCGTTGATGCTTGGTTATGTTCTCTTGGATTGGTTATCTCTTGTGATGAATGTTATCTTGTGTTATTGTTGTTCACGTTGTGAAATCTTCTAATCCTTGTATCGCTTGATGGTATTCGTTGAGGTCCTTCTTGTCTTCTCCTAGCACAAGGGGTGGGCCTTCAGGTCCACGTGATCGGTTGGAACGTGCTATGCACCCCATTGGGTTCTCAGTCGTTGATCGAGTTGTGCAGAGATGTACCCGCTACAATGACACCAAAGATGTACCAGTGTTGGATCTTGTTATGGAACTTTGTATTCATATGTTCTAGATGTAGTCATCCATGTTGTTGTACTCTCCCTAGTTCATGTTGGGAAGCAACATTGTATTATTGTAATCCTTGGGTAATGTAACTTCATGCTATTAATGTATTGTCCATAATCATGTTATTATCTTATGGATGTATTGGTATCCTTTGTGTAATGTAATTGATGTTCATTTAAAATTAATGCAATCATGTAACCCCAAGGGACTGTGTTATATGATGTACATGTAAAGTTCCATTTCATGTGATGTATGTTATTAATTTGTTGTATGTTAGTTATGTTTTAAAAAAAATAAAAAATTGTGCCATTAATGTTAGATGTATTAGTTTCCTTTTGGGTTGCATGGTAGGGCATTACAGTGCACTTGGGCAAGTCAAAGATATAGTATACAAGGATAATAAAAAGTCGCCTTCACTTCCCATGTTTGTTGTTGTTCGTTTCAAAAATTGCATAGGCCCTACTTGGGATCACAATAACCCAAAAAATATCACTATAACCCCTTTGATTCATGGTCTTCGTCGTCAAATCCCCCCTGAAAATGGCATGGGCCTTAACAATCCAAAAATTTCAAGGCCTTACACTTGAAAAGGCAACCGTCGACATCGACAATGTAGATTGGAAAGGCCTTACATTCACAGCTATTTCTAGAGTGTGTACACTTGCAGGCCTACACATAAAACTAACCTCACATTCCAAAGATATGCACGCATGCAATAGAGTTCATTTGTAGCTTGTCGGAAGCAAGAGGAGGAACGCTTATTGGCATTGTCTGAAAAAAGCTCTTAAAATAACAATAATATTGCAAAGAACTACAAGTTCTCTCCTCAAGATTACTCCACTATATTTTCCTACTTGCAAAAAAAATCTCCTTTCATACTTATATGCTTCTTAAAAAATCCATTTTCTACAACTCCTACAACAATTATATACTCAACCATAAGTATTATTTCTACTAAAGCATCCATACCTTGTTCCCAAGATCCCCTTTTTTTGAAAAAGCATGAGATCCCATTATTTTGGGTCAATATATCAAACAATTCACTAACCTTATCTACACTTCCACATTTTCCATACATGTCTACTATACCATTTTCAGCTATTAGATCAGACCAAAATCTCCTTTCTTTATGTTTTTATGGATATCCATACCTTTTTCTAAACCTTTCATTTTGGCACATGTAGGGATAATGTTGTCAAATGGATTGCTCTAGGATCATTAGTCACACCAAAATTACCCTCAATAAATGATACACCTTTTTCCTCAAAATGATTTATCTATTTTTTCATATTCAAATCAATTAATGATGCTCTTGTTTTATCATTACTCTATTGTCTTATATATTTTTTCATAATCAACTCAATTATACATAAAATTGTTTTATGATGAGTTTACTATTTTATATATTTTAGTATTGTCAAGAATGCTACTTTTTAATCTATTTTTTCATATTCAGCCCAATTAATGATTCTACTATTTTATCATTACTCTGTACTGTCTTATATATTTTTTCATAATCAACTCAATTATAGATAATATTGTTTATGATGAGAATATTGTTTTATATATTTTAGTATTGTCAATGGAATATTTGTTTAGATGGAGACACAATTACAGGCATTGTGGGTGACAAAATTACAGTTGCAGGTTCTTTACAAGGCAATGCATATACTTAATTAAGAGATATCATGCATTTTTGCAAAGCTTTTTGGTCAATGATAATATCTATGGTAGTTTGTATCATTCACACTAATAAATAAGTTCATCTAACACAATAATGTTTTTATAATTTGATTCTCACCATTTTCTACATAATAATCTCCATTGAATCTCTCTCATTTTCCTTGAAAGATGAATGCTTCTATCCTCGTCAAAAGATGAGTGCACAACTTTGACATTTCAGGTTTCTTACTTATTTTTGAGCAAGGATTGGTCAACTACAATTTGGTTTTGTGATTTTTGCACATGCAATCCTTTATTTTTGTTGATTACAAGTGTAAATCCTTTTCATGAAGTTGTAATGTCAAATTTCAAAGTGTCTTCTTTCCAAGGTTAACTTAAACTTCAGTAAAAAAAATCAATATATTAATCTTCTAATCTTCCATAGGCATGGTGGTTTTTAGATCTGTAATGATTTCAAAAGAATGTAATTCTAATTCATACCAATATCAGTAGTTTTTTTGGTAAATTAATTTTTTCTTTTCATCAATCTTTGAATGAATCAAATGCATCCATGCTCCATTTAGTCTTTTTTTTTTTAAACAACAACAAATACATTGTTTATATGATAGAATCAGTTCAAAGAAGAAAATTAATATGGTAGAGGGGCCCACAATAGGGCACCCTAACTATGGGTTTTTAAATTTCATACTAAATAATTTCAAATCAGTTCCAATTTTGTACAACAGTTTATTTGGCTACTTACTTTCTTAAAAAATATATTTTTAGGGCCACATCAACATGCTTTTTGTTGAGGTGTCCAAAAAAGCTCAAAAACCACATACAATACAATAGTAGGGCACTAAGTAATGTGAATATGTTTCGCTGATGTGGTATCACATGATTTGTTAGATTATGTACTTTATGGAAAAAAGTGTTTTGCAAGTGGATATTAAGGTGCTCCACTGTGGCCCGACCCACTCAAGACCAATTCTATCCCTACTATTGGTCTTTTCCCTACTATGGGCCCCTCTCCCCTAGGTTGCTTTAGATTACTTAAATGTAAAAACACCAGCATAAAACTATTTTCTCCTCCAATGTCAAATTTTCCATTCAATTTCCTTTGTTCTTCTCAAAATAAACTCTTCCACATACCCATTGCACACAAAGGTGCATTGCTAGTTATCTATATACCATTAATTTTTCTTTAATTAAATATATTAGTTATTCTAATTTAGTTAAAATATTAATTTTGGAAAATAAAAATAATTTAAAATAAAATAGTTTAAAATCACACTACAAACTAAAGAATTTCAAATGTTGAAGTTAAAATTATGATTTATACATAAACTAGATGTTTCATTCTTTTTTTCCTTAAAAATAATTATAATTTAAAAAAGGAATGTAAGAGCATGTAGACATTTGATCTCAAAAAAGTAGTTTTTTAAGTAGTGATTTATCTCTTGATCACCTCTAATGAGATCGTCATTTCTATGTTGATCCTCTACATGTTGTTGCATGAAATTCCATAGATTTTATTTTCTCTATATTAAAACTTATGTAATAACAATTAAAAAAATTAACAATATTATAAGTTGAACCATTTATAATTAAAAAATTAAAAAAATTGAAACAATTGAAACAATAATACAAAATAAAGAGTTTAGCTTTTTTAATTAGGAAATTTATTTTATTTCTCCATCATATGCATGTTTTTGCATGGGATTCTTCTTGATCATATGCATGTTCTTGCATGGGATTCCATAGATTGTTTTGTATGTCAAATTTTATGCATTAAAGATAAAAAATTAAAAAAATAACAATAGTATCAAGTTAAACAATTTGTAATCAATCTAAATAGAAAGTAGATATAATGACTATAACATATTTATTAATAATTTAAAAATATATAATTACATTAATTTTAGAGACAAAAAATTCTTAAAATTTGAACAATTAAAATAATATTATAAAATAAATAATTTCAAATGATTTTCCATGAAATTAAACTATGATTCATACAATAAGTTATATGTTTATCTTTTGTTTAAAATATATACTTAAAAAGAAATGAGAGAACATGTAGAAATTTAATTTCTAATAAAAAAATAGCTTTATAAAGTAGTGATATTATATCTATGATTGATAAGAAAAAATATAACTTGAAAGTGAATGACAAAATATAAAGATTTGATTTCAAAAAAGAAATAGATTTTTAAAATAATGAATAATCTGAAGGAATCGAATCAATGAATGATAAGACAATGGTTTTTATGCTTTAAGTATATAGAATATATTTAAGCATCTAGTACTCAATAAATGTTTCCAGGACGCTCTCGTGATATCAAGAAGTCATTCAAAATTATCTTCTCGAATCAGTTTTGCTGCTTCTCTATCGATTCAATAGATTCTTATCTTGTGTGAATTCCCTTCACATCCGTAGATGGCCCAGACAAGTCATCCTGCTACTCTTTGATTCATTAATGGCTGCCATTGGAAGTTTTTGGGGTTCTTGTTCAGATCCTAAAATCACCTTTCGGATTCTTTAAACCTGATAAACCATTAAACATAATATTTACCTTAAATGTCAAATTCTACAAACTTACACATCAGATATAAAGAACAAAGACAAGACTGCGCATTCAAGAAAAACCTGCAACAAAGTTCTGAATCTCAAACTTCAGAAATCAACAAGAAAACATTGTTCGAAAAGTTTATAAACAGATTGAATGCTCAATAGGATGGTAATACAAGGCCTCCTGACTTTGAGTTCAGTTCTGGGCAGAGGCCCTTTTCAGATTCAAATATCTGTCAAAACCATGAATCCTAAATACCCAATACAAAAAGATGTTTTCTTATCAAAACCATGAACCCCAAATACCCAATACAAATTGATGATTTCTTATCAAAACCATGAATCCCAAATATACAATACAAATTGACGATTTCCTATCAAAACCAGGATTCCAGATACCTATACAAAACGATGATTCCATGTGACACATACCTTCATAAAATGGTACTGCTTTTCAAGATTAGCTATCCTCGATCCAAAATTCAATTATCCCATTTTAAATTTTCTCACGCCAGGAGATCAGAAGGGAGACAACTCTCAAACAAATCCCGAAATCGGCAAGGGGAAATCTCAACCTCCTGAAGTAGGACGAGTGCATAAATGTCCAAAAGGGTATTACTGCATTCAATTCCGACATTCTGAAATCCTTCCTATCAGGAATTGGAACATCATCTGAAAAATCTTCAAGAATTTGTCGTCATAATCATACTAAGAGTCTGGCAAGAAGAAACCCTCCAGAGTTCTTGCTCTGACTTTTATATTCCCTCGAAGCAGCCTCTGAAGTTCTGAACCAGAGTCGATGCCCCTACTCCCTGGAAGAATGGTTTCTCCAAAAGCCCACATAACTCTTGCCCACAACATCTTCCCAAAATTTCTCAGTACTGACAGAATGCCGATCAATTACCAGAGAATTTAGTTTATGCATGGGACTCAACAATTCATCCTGAGAGGAAGCCAAAGAAGAATCTTCCGTGTCAGTGTCTTCACAATGAATTACCCCCCTCTGCACTGCTTTGCCCCTCTTTTTCCTCTTTCTTTTTGCCTTTTTACAGGCCTTTTTCAAGAGACCCACAGGCAACCTCACAAAGGCCAGAACAGCCAAATTCAGCAGAGCACAGGGGCAACAAATAACTGCTGCACACTCAGCAGTAGTACCACCAGCTACTTCACCAAAACTATGGCTCCCATTATCCTTTGCAGGCAAAGGCTGGATTCGGGCATTCCCAGCTTTCAGACCCGAATTCTGGACCACAACTTCTACAGAAAAATAAGATATATCAGACAACTTGTAGGCATAATTTGTTTGTATACCCTATGAAAGTATATTTTCTTGTTTAAGACATTAATTTCTAATGGGTGTTCAGTTTTAACAAAAGATTTGTCTAGGAACACCACAGTTGAGTAGAAGCTTCAGAAAAATCTCTCTGAATTTAGTCAATATTTGTTTGAATACAGGGCAATATAAAAGAAAATGTGAATGATACTGTCTTTATAGTCACAAATTCGGCCTAAACACTTTCCAAATCCTACAATTTGAGGGCTCCATAAGCAAACCCATACCTGATATAGAGAAAAATCATACCTGTTTGGAAGTATCTGATGTTAGACGCCATTGTAGCAGAATTGGGCGCTCCTGAGCTGGGTTTGTCAAGAATTTCAGACATAGTCAAACAATCCCAACTGTTCTTTAATATTCTGAACGAAACTGGCTGGAATCTAATGTGGAGAAGACGGTTGGAGCCTCTTGAGCTCCTACAATGAACGCATCTTCAGCCGTGTGAACTTACAGTAGGTTTCTGACAGCCAGTTTCTTCCCTCTCTTGACTAAGAGTTAACAGAAGACTCACTGGAAAAATCGTCTCGTTTGTAACTCCTTAAATGAGGTGACACAAACAAGAAAGAGATGGAAGCAAGTGGGGCCGCGTCGCCTACAAACAGTGGGTAGAAAATCTAAGACTGTGAGCCACATCTTTATGTGGGGTCTGATTCATTAAAAAGATCTCATTTCTTTCCTCCTCTGACACATTTTTTTGTTCAAACCAAACTGCCACGTTTCCGGCATGGTTCACAGCTTTTACTTTCTTTATATTTACCTATTTTCGACCAATCAAAATTAATTACAATTTGAATTTAAAACAAAGTCTTAGTGTTGTCCCCTCCACTTGCTCTTTTTTCAACACAAATTGTAAACATCATTTTATTAATGCTCTATTTGTTCCAATAGTCGTTGGGTTAAGCGACTACTATTATGATTTCAATTTTATTTATAAATGTTATATCTGATTCTTTATGTAAAACTTTATATCATTCACGAGGTCATTTTGTTATTTGATACGAGAGTACAAATCTATGTCGATTTTTCTTTAGTAAGCAGTCAATGATCAAGGGCATGAATCTATGTCGACACTTCTTTAGTTAGGAGTCAATGACTAAGGGGTATTCATTTCACCAAAGTTGCTTGGGGCATAATCCCAACCTCATCCCTTATATCATACCTCTACAAGTTTGAACCTTGGTGGATGGTGTGATCAAGGAACATACCATCACCCTCACAAATTGTGCTCAACCATTTGAGCTACAATCGTTTGGTGTAAAGTGGGTTTATTTTTTAATGTTATTATTCATTTTTTTAATACTTTTGTTAGTTTCTATTAGTAGTTAAGTATACTTATGTATCTATTCAATGCAATTTTATGTGATCCTTTTATCCAATCAAAATATAAAATTAAACAAAGTTGACCAACAATGCAATAGTTTATATTTGATTTTTTTCTCCAATAATTTCAAATGAGTCATTTATCTATTTTGTTTTTGGTTGTTGATGTGAATAGTTAAGTGTATGGAACAAATTTTTCTTTAGTTTTTTTTTTTGCATTTTCTTTTCAATTGATACAAAAATGTATTGCATTCTTGACTTTTAATTATATATGATAAACTTTCAACTCTATTCATACTTTTTGTCTACTTGAATGCCATTAAAAACTATTATAACAATCACTCAAGTCTATAGTTTACATGTGGCAAAAGCAATTCAATGGTTTTAGACAAGCAATTAAAGTGATGATGAAAGGAAATAAAAAAATCACATGAGCATGGACATATCATAATTATAAACCAAGATTTAATAGTTTCATCATATGACTTGCATTACTTTATTGAAAATAGA
>VDFB02173029.1:0-15668 GCA_007258455.2 Sequoia sempervirens | reverse complement strand
GGTTGGCCCTATGTTTCATCTTTTAGAAAAAAACTTATGTTTTTGTTTGTCATTCGCCTAGTAATTCCCACTTCTCCTTTTAATGAATGTTTTATTTTTCAAGGGTTGATTAATTGTTGCCGTTGATCTATTTCCTATAGATATCAACGGTGACCACCATCTTGTGATCGGGAATTGAAGGATCGTGAAATCACAGGCAGGCACCATGTGTCCTATTTGGGGGATCAAATTTGCGCTATCGTTGACCAACAACCATTTGATCTAAGTCATTCCCCACCATCCCGCGATGGTGCTTGGGTTGATTGTGAAATCACAGGAGGGTGCCACGTGTCTCATCCGATGAAGCCTAAAGAGTAAAGGAAACACTAGCCGGCTTTAAATGTATTAAGGGCTGGATTACTAAAGTGTTCTCAAGATGCACATGTTCTAAATTGATGGATATGTTATAATCTCACTGGAAAAGCTATTTAATGACATGGTTGGTGACTGTGTTAAAGGAATGAGATCATTGATGCTCAGGATCAACGGTTGCCCGCCATCGCGTGATCGATATTTTTAGGATTGCGATGTCGTGGGAAACTGCCACATGGACTTCCTTCATAGTGTATGGTAAAGTGGACCCCTTATCACCATTTTTCCAATTGTGTCATCTTGTTTTGAAGGTGGTCATCGATGATTTGATCAAGCTGAAGAATCGACGGCTTGAATTAAAATCTGCATCAAATATGGTTGGAGAAGTTCGTGCAGCACAAAATTGAGCTTTAATGGTGGATGAGACACTTGCTGGCATGATTTGATCAACAAAAAAATCAATTTTCCTACTTCGTTTGTATCACAAAGAATTCAACTATTTCATGGAGCAGTTTCAGAGCTGAAGGTAGAATTGTGAGTTTCTACAGCCAGAATTTGGGAGTTCTACGAACAGAGCCATGAGTTTATTTTTTGTGCCTCCCAGTCATTTTGCATTTGAATTTGGGAAAGGATTAGCTGGATGTGCTATGATCTTGTTGATGAATGTATTAGGGTTATAGTTTAATTATAGTTGTGAGAAATTGCAGTGTTTTCTCTTGTAATTTTCTATCTCTAGTTAGTCCTAGCTATCTGAATTATAACGTTGTAAAGAAGCCCTACTTTGTCCGAGATGGCACCACCCAAGAAACATTTTGGCCAGACTAAATATTTGAAACTAAACCCATATGATGATTTCCTGGATCAATTTCCCTTGTCAACGAATGATAGGAGGAAGGGATTGGTCCTAATGCGAGGGAAAATCCTGGGGGAAGGGTTAGTGTATAATTGCTCCAACATTGCTGATGCTAGGGTTCCCCTCACTGGTTTGGAATTGTTCAAATTGTGGTATGGACAGAGGAATTTTCCTCACCCTTTTTCAAATGGATGGATGTATGATATGGGGAAGTTTGTGGTACCAAATGCATTCCTTGATGTAGACTCCTCGCCAGCAGTGGTTTCAAGATATGACCCCTATTACATGAATAATCAAGACAATGATGGAAAGGTTCTATTGAGCATTAATAGAGAAGAGGTCCAACATATTTTTGACTTGAGTGAACTGAGAGAAGACTTGGTTCCTATCAACCTTAAGGAAATGAAGCAGGAGTATGCAAAGCTGAAATATTTTTTTAGAGCAAGGTTGCTTCCACCTCATCTGGCTAAGGCAGGAGGTTCAAAATTTCATATCAGCCCCAGTGACCAGGAACCTTTCAAATTAAATTGTTTTGCAAACCATTTCATGGCCACTTTCTATTCTTTATGTCAGATTTTAGGTTTCAGTCCTGGTACAGTAATGCCCATTGCTTATATGTTCATGGGGGTGCAAATACAACACCCTAAATTTTCTGTGACCTATGACTTCCCTTCTTTCTTGGCTGAGTGGATGCATGAAGGGCTATCAAAGCTGCAAAAAAATGATACCAGCACTCAATTCTTTTGGTATTCTATGCTAATGCATATGTTTTTGTTTAAGAATGCTGACTTTTTCTCTGATAGGATGAAATTAAGGCAATCAGTTGATGGAAAAAAAATTCCAATACAAATTTATCTTGTAATAAGGAAAGCACTAGTTATGTGCAATTTGATAATTTTTTTGCTTCCAAATTAAGGGCTAGATTAATGGTGAATATACCTAGGATACCTGAGGAATTACATGATTTCCTCAGGCCAAAGCAGAGGAAGCTAGAATTCAAGGTTTACCATAACTGGGGTGACATTATCCCATACCCAGTCAACATTGTCTTGAGAGTATATGGTTTTCAAGGAGCCCCTCATATACTTCCATACAATGTGCCACCAAGAGTTGGATTTGCAGAAGTTATGTGGCAGATAGGTTGTATTCATGAGGACAACCTCACTGGAAGGGGTAAGGGAATATTTTCCCTAGATTATACAGTGTTGTCTAATTTTTTATTTTCAAAGGGAGGGTGGATGCATTTTTATAATTTCTTTCATGATTACCATTGGAGTTGTGGACCAAAGTGGCAGCATGATCTTGAGGGTTTCTTTGCTCTTTTCAAACAAAGAATAAAAGATAGAAAATTTGTGCATGAGTTCAATTTCCCTAAGGACTTGATTAGAAATGAATTTGATTTGAATAGATAGGAGTTGAACAAGGATAAATGGATAGCTTATGGTAAGCTACTATACGTTGTGCACAAAATGGATCCAAAATATGATCCACTGTTGGAGTTCAGTCCCCACCATAAGAAAATTAATTTTCTGATGGGAAACTTCAAGGAAATTATGGGCACATTGAGGACAAAAAAGGTAAATTTAGAATTGAGTCTGTGTGTACAAGAGCAAGGTACCAAACCAATTGAAACAAGACCAGCATACCATCCTACGGAAAGGTGGCCCATTTATAAGAGGAAAAAGGATAGTAGCAGTGATGAAGAAGTGGATAGAAAAGGAAAACAAATTATGAAAGCGCCTCCACAACCAAGTCCAAAATTCAAAGTGCCTGGGGCAATCAAAATTATTGATTGAGAATCATCACCAAAAGACAATCCCTCATCACCACCATCTGAGCCAATCCCTAAGAAGCAAATAATTGATCAACCACAGGAGGATCCGGCTGATGAGATTATTGTTACTAATCAAGACATGCAAGTTGGTATGCCTCCTCCTAGGCTAGTTGAATTAGCTTTATTTGATTTAGATATGAAAGCAAAAGTGTACAAGATGAAAGAATGGAGGCATGCAAGGAGTTTCTAGATAAAAATACATTTGTAAAAACTCTTGTATTCTTTCAATTGGTATGGAGGATGAAGTTTAAATATATCAAGATAAATGTAGGTAGAGAAGAGAACTAAGGCCCGGCTGTGTTGTGACCGTGAGAATGATGAGGAGGTAAAGCTAAATTAATGGAAGAATTCAAGAACATCACTCAAGAAGGAAGAAAACTAGTGAGTCGTGTTGGTGTATTAATTCTACCTAAAATACATTGCATGTAGTAGCCTCTAATGCTATAATGAAGTCTAAGAACTCTTTCAAGATTTTAAAATGGAAGAGGTCAACCCAAAGATTGCAAAAACTCTATCACTTTCAATGAGGAATATGAAACTCTGGCAATTTGGGCACTGGCCCCACAAGGGAGAAAACTAGATGTTTTTGATATTAATCCAAATTTAAAGGGAGGATTGATAATAAAGAGAGCTTCAGAGACCTCAACCACTGAGGCCACTAATTTGATTGTGAATGTGGCCAAATTGGCCCAAAAGACTACTGAAAGGGAGGAAGTTGAAAGGAAGAACTTAATGGAAAAATATAACCTTTTGATTGAGGAGTACAACAAGATGCAACAGAAAAATGTTGAGTTGTAAGCTGAAGTGGAGAGGTTTAGGTATAAGTAGATTGGGGAGACATCAAGGGCTCTAGGAACTAGTATATTACCTTCCACAGTAGGGTCAGTGCCTCCTGCTTCTCCAATTTTTTCCACACCAAGATCTCCCAAACATAATCCTGTCCTCACCCTTTCTTTAGAGGAAGTTGAAGAAGAAACATAGTGTTTTGTCGATCTTACAAAGAAACAACTCTTGCAAAAAATTGATGAATTGTAGACATCATTAAAGAAAGTGATAAGGGATCTCTCTTAAAACAAAAAGAAATTGTTACTACTGTTTTGAGGCATTTAAATGAAAATGTTGATAGCAAATTGCTATCTATATATTCTTTATATTCCTTGCTATTAGTAGCAATAAATAATATTCATAGGGATCAGGAAGTAGTGATACCAATAATTGAAAATTAGATCCCTAGGGCCAGTGATCTGGATATCATGTATAAGGCCTCAAGATTTGATATGAATAATAGGCCCCAATCATTAAATCCTACTCATGTGTTAGTAAAATCATTGCAAGGTTGTCAGACCTTACCAGATGACTTGAGTAGGAAGGTTAGGGAGCTGGTGAAGAATTTCAATGATTGGGGTAACACATTATTACCCGATATAATTGATGAGCAGGGGAAACTCAAGTCATTTCAACAATGGCAAGATCAAGCAAGTGAGGCCATCAATGATCAAATCAATTCAATTTGTGATGACTCAACCTATGATTTTTTGGTGAGCTGTATGGAAAAAATCAGTAGTACCAGCTCATTTTTGGAATCTTTTGAAAGGGATGTGAATCAAGTAGTGGTAAAATACACACCTTATAATACCAAGGTGGATGAGGTAATTAATTTTGACTAGTCGACTGATGATGAGTACCAAAATTGGGTAACTATATATTTGACTGAGGAGGAGTAAAAGGAGTGAACTACTAACAAGCGGCAGATTAGATGCTACGGTTGCAACGGTTCCAATTTTGTGTTGACAGCTTTCTCGGTGCAGTTTTCTTGTGGTTTTTTTCATCAACGTTCCTTAGCTGATATGATGAACAAGAATATTTTTCAAGGTGGTGGCTGTTGTAACAAATTTTGGAATATCACTAGGTTCTCCAATTGACTAGTGATAGGTGCACTTTCTGGCTTGGTGCTTATTTGTTCCTTCATTTTCTATAAGAAGGATTTCAAGGCCAAAAGTACGGATTAGCAAGTTAGATAATTTTTGTCGAGTCTAGGTGAAGTTGCAGAGTGAATTGTAAAGTACGATGGTTTTAGAGAAATACAATTTAGGTTTTGAGTCATTCTATAATAGGTTTTGAGTTCATAAATATTTAATGTTGTATAACAGTAGTAGCATTTGAGTTGAAATGAAAATTTGAGCTCATGTCTCTCCATTGTACATGCATATCTGAACTTTGAATGAAATAACTAAGGGTTGTTTTATCCATCTCATTGTTGTGGTGTGTATAATTCTTTTTAGCTTTAATTCAAAGAATTAATTAAAATGCTTGAATGAGATTATAGGCGGATATTTGTTGTATAAAGATTTGATAAGTTATCCTGGGTTATAATGCATACTAATAAAATTGTAATGCAATATTGTAAGGGATCTTATATGTGATGTATTAAATCTATTATAAACCCTAGATGTTTATGAATTTGACTCCTGAAATGGATATATGGCACTGATCTAAGTTGTAATTATTAGTGTAGTTCAGTATTTGTTTGTCTTTTCTTAAAGCTTGCTACAAATTGGAAATCATTGACTATCTTATACAATGGATTGTGTTTAGTTATCTCATGCTCTAGATAGTTGATATTGTCTATGAACAACCAATTCTAGTTGATATTATCTTATCGTGTTGAGCTATTAAGTGAGATCATCTGTTGTTGTTAATGTTGTTTATAATAATGGTGCAAAGGTTGTAAACACATTAAGGGATCACCCTCACAGGTCTTGCAAAGCCCGAAGTGTAGGAGGCTTTTAAAGTCCTCATTAGTTGGTCCAGATCCTTTGAGCTGCCTTCGATTGGAATTGGAAATTCCATAGGTAGATTACAAGACAAACCTGGTTACATTGTAAAAAGAACCAACATACACGTCAACCACTAAACAACCACCTCTACAACTGACTTTTTAATGTTTTATGATCACATGAAACATAAAACACACTAATTTCAAGGTTGTTAACATCACTATTAAAATGTTTTAATTTTTGACCTTTCAAACATTAAAAAGTATATCACTAAATTAATTATATAATGGCATAAAAATTAAAAACATCATGAATTAATTATGTAACCACATAAGTCAAATATAATTCTATCAAGAATTAATAGCAGGGTCAAATACAATTGCATAGCTTATATATTTCAATGTCATTAGTCAGCTGTTCTTCATCCAACTCTTTAATACGTATCATGCGATCTATATTAGGCATTGTAAGAGTTGGTCATATCATCACATCATCATCCATCGATATCAGTTTTGATAATGTCATCATCCACCTGATATCATCTTCATGAACATTAACTCCTACATCATCATAATCTAGTTCCTCCTCTTCGACATCTTCGTCAGGGACATCATCAACTAACTGTTGATCCTGATCATCATCTACATCATCTTCTAGTTCTTTGGTATCTTCTTCTTCCACCACATTATACTTTACCGACATTCCTCTTGGATCATGTCTAACAACAAATGACCAACCAGGTTTACCTAGTACCATTAAAATCACTTGCTCATTGGCTTGGAAGAACCCATAGGGCTCATTCCTTCGCTTGATCAAGCACTTAAAAATTAACCATGGTAAATCCATTATCATGTTTAATACTTGATTCTAGGATCATTTCATTCAATAAGTAGCTTGTACCATGGGGCGATGAACAAAATTAAATATAGAAGGACTTAAAGTCACACTCCAAGTATATCATCCAAATCCATAGTATCAATTTTTTGAGACTTTTGGATGTATGTAAACTTCTAGATGAAACATTAGTCACTTGAAAGATTGCGGGTTATACTAGAATCCCTGGTTTCTATTTTCATTATCCAACATTTTTGATTCAAAATTCACGACCATTACCACCACATAGCCTTGTGGTGTTTCACCTTCAATATGTCAAACATGTAAAATTATTGCAATATCGTCAGTTGATAAACATATTTATTCTTGGCCGAATGTATGCAAAGAAAACAATCCTAAGATATATATACATCAATATGCTTGAAAATAATTAAATAATATGGGTGATTAATATATTTATACGTACATGTTTATCTCTTAAACCATATGCTAAATTAATTTCCCTTGGTGTAACATTGGAATCTCCATTACGATGAGCTTCTTTAACCAATGAAGCCACACCTTCCCATGTTAATGTGTGACCAGATTGTTGACATTGTTCAATCCATACCGTCATCCAATCAAGATTGTTGGCGACATACAAATATAGTGCATCCCACTCTCAACCAACTGTACCAAAATAAATTGAAATTCACAAATGACGTATAATTAGTTAAATACCACAGTACACGACCTTAATTTATAATTGATGTATATTGAAGATTAAAAATTAAATAAGTACAATATACATAAAACCATATGTAAAATATATTCCAATTAATCTCCATGACCATCTTATAATTACCTCTCACTTTCCTCAATCTACCTTTCCCCATTAGGTACTCCCCTTCGAATTTGTTAATGGAGTTAGGATCCCAAATGCGATCTGCATGGATCTTTGCCACAAACTTAGGAAGATATTCACTAATGTACACAATGGTATGGTATACCATATATCCCTCCACCATAGAACCCACCAGGGATGTACTCTTTGTCTGACAGAGAGAGCCTTCAGAATTTCAAGTGCTTCTCCACAGCTACTCTACATTGATGTGTTGCTTTTGACCTGATTTCGTCCTCTAACGGTGTATGAAATTGGTATCTTGTCATACATATTGGCCTTTCATGGCTTTGGTAACTAGATACAAGATAGAAATTTGAAATATAAAGCAATTCATATATCTTTAACTTGGTGCCGTTGAATGAGCATGACATTACATAGTGTTTAAGCCCATTTTAATGCAATATATGCATAATTCAATGCAGCATTATTGAATGAAAAAATATGATGTTGCGAAAGAATAAGACAATTGAGGTGATACTCACGTTAAAGAAAATTGATGTAAATATGCGGAACTTGTCAAATTTGACATTATATTATACTCTTTGTTGGCATCCATGGAATGTTATTGTGATAACAAAGCGAATACATTGAAAAGGTAAAATAGATCTGGGATTCTCAAATGGATTTGACACCGTTAAGCTCACTTAATGAAGCCCTAAGATTAGGGTTCTTCTTTAAAGGTGTGGCTATTTTCCTCCATGTCCCTAAATCGCAGAACCATCTGCTGATTCAAAAGAATATCATCTCCACTTCTATTCTGTGCATGGTAATCCATAGATTGTGCTAAGGTTTCACACCTAAATAATCGTTGCATATGTGAAATAATGATAATATAATGAAGAATCTTGTGAGACACCTTTTTTGTTAGTTGATCTGTTTGATATCTACTGATATGACATTTTGGGCATTCTGTTGCAAATTACTGTTGTTTATGATATATAACATGATCATTGGGACATGCATCTATTGCTTGATACTCCATTCTGATATCTTTCATAATGGCACATAAATCTTGGTATGATTGAGGTAAAATATTTGATGGTGGTAACAAAAATTCACCAATCAATCTACAAAAAAATTATTTTTTTCATATAAAGAATATTAATGGTACATATTTGATTCTTTATTTACTAGTGATGAACTAACGACAATTAAAATAGATGAAAAAAGATGGCATATATGACATACCTTAACATCTGTGAGATTGCTATTTTTGATAAACCATTCATAACCTTCAAGTTCAACAACAACAATACAGTAGAAATAAGAGTTGTTTGCGAGCCTTCATAAAGGGGCTCATATGTCTCCTCAAGTACAGGTAAATCATGAACATCATCAAAGTCATCTTGATCATCATGATCAGCTCTACCACTAAATGTGTCATGGATCAATGTATTCGTACCATCATCTTCAACTGTGTTTTCTGGTGCATGATCATCTTCTTCCATAGGATCATTAACTTCATCTTTGATATTCATAGCTCCATGTTCATCCGCTTGCAAAACCATATTCTCCAGGCTGTAATAATCCATATCATTTTCCCTAGGGCGCCCCACCTTTATAATAATGATAGACACAAATAAACCATGATCATGAACAAATGATTATATATATATAATGTTAAAACAATATAAACATTTACAAATTCAATCAATATAAACACATATAATGAACAACTTACCAATGGATGATAATCATGCCTCCTTTCAACATGACCATGCTTCCTACAATGTTTCTCAATTGTTGTGATTAAAAGTCATCTTGTCTTTAAGCCCTTGCAATTATTGCAAGGACAATAACATTTTCCATCACCCTTTCTTTTCAATCTAGCCCACAATCTATCAAGTGTCTCTTCATTTTGTTTTGGACTACTATTATCTGACATGATTTTTCTTTACCAAACTTGACTATTTAGATCTTCAAAAAATATCAAACTCACACTCCAATAATTTATATTCATAGACAGGTAACATAATCTAATAATTCTGATATTTTACACCAAAAAAATTTGGCATGCAACCACCCCTGCAAAAGAGAAGATAGTCAGAAGTTAATGACCCCGAAAAACACTTTAAAATGTTCATTCCAAACTATTAAATTTTTATTTTACTATGATTTCTAACCATTAAGACTCCTAAAATCAGAATGTTGAACTTGATCACAAACTTCCTACAACGATGGAGGTACTGAGCTAGTAAGAGCAAGTGACCTATTCCTAAGGAGCAACAAGCCGGAATCATCATTGCTAATGTCAATATGGATTTATCCTTTTAGTTAAAGATGCAATGCGTCACTTCTTATGGAGAGATTATCCCTAGGGCCCTCAACATTGAGAGGGCCCTAATAAAAAACAATAAAAGCATTGGTAAGAGCATGATTAGGGTACAAACCCTAGGCCTCTGTAGAAATATAAACAATAACTATAGCAGATTAGTGAGGTTACAATACCCGAAATATTGAGACATTGTAGGTAATAACAAAATCTTGCAATCTAAAGATTGTAGCCAATAACAAGAACACTATGCAGCTTAGTGACACTTGTAAATGCAATCTACGGTAAGACAAATGGCAGTCAAAAAGAGGGGTAGTAGTGAAAAGATAATAAAGCTCAAACCTTGCATAGTAATTAAAGTGGGGATTTTAATAGTGAGTTTCCTTACCCCCTTGCTGACCTTAAGGGTTTTTCAAATACTTTTGGTAGTGTTAGACAAGGAAAATGCAATTAGGGAATGACTGTCCAAATGAAGTAACAGTGGTAATCATAGCTTCAATGTTTATTCTTAGCCATTAATGTATAATGGAGGTAGTGGATTGCATGTTTGAGTAGTGTTTTGAGACTCATAAAAGATGGGAGAATAGTGAATAATACCTTGTGGACTATGAAGTAGTGTTAATAAGGTTGAAGGATCTTAAGAACTACAATACCATGAAACAATGAGTCCCATGTAGTAAGTAGGCAGTCTATAGGGCATATTTTGATTTTATAGAAGGATGCTCATGAAAGGAATCTTCAAGTGATAGTGAGTGAGTTGTTTGAGATTGCAGCTAAGGGTGAAATACCTAGTCTTAAAGGAAGTTAGCAAAGCAGTAAATGTGCAAGAAAATCAAATCGTACACAACAAACAATTCACAATGTTATCTTGCATAATGCCTTGAGTTTGAAGACAAAAATCTCATTGTATCTTTATAATGAAAGTGGTGACCTTAATGATCAATCACTAACAACCATGATTTTAAAACATGCTATTGTGCTTATGGAGGCAACATTTTTGGCAAGGCAGTGAGTGGTGGTTTGGAACAATGGCAGGTATGAAGGACTTACTTTATATGCATATTATGCAGTCTAGCTTAAGACAACATTCTTAGAAGAGATTGAAGGTGGATTATGGAACTCAAGGGTTATCATTAAAAGGATTAAAGCAAAGACTGAGATCTATTTAAAAGCCACGATCATGAAGATATTAAAGATGTCACGTGCAAAACCCTAGTAGTTGGAGTAATGAATACAGTGCCAAAGAGGATAGTGTGCTGGGGCAGATTTAGGAGATCTTCACATTATCTAATTACAGGGAAATACATCATTTATTTATTTTTTTAATTAAAAGAAATCATTCTAAACCTATATAGGATACATTAATACTTCAAAAGCCTCTAAAGGAATTGGAGATTATGCAAATATATGTCAAGTAATATTCATAAGGTTTAGAAAGTCTTGATCACTCTCTAGAATAGCCCATTAAACATGAGTTGTGCTTGAATGCACTACATAATTGATATAACACAACCACTTTGCATATCAACTAGAGTTATAAGAAACTTGTGCAGCAGAGGTAATGCTCTTCCGATCATGCTATAATTACATCCCTAACTTATTAAACTTAAGATAACTTTGAATGCACCCAATGATGATTGACACCTACATTATACAACCTGAATTAACTTCGCACATTATATGAGTTCCTCCATTTCTATCACAACATAGCTACATTAAACTTGGGTCACACATGAATGCATCATGTATTTGTTATAGCACAACTGTGCCACATGACCAATAGAGTTATAGATCACATAATTACAGTCACAAGAATCTATTCCTTGGTTGTGATCTTATGGTGATTCCACACACCAAAATTTGGACATGAAATTCTCAAAACCCTAAATCTCTAAAAATAAAATTTGACGAGATGTTGCTTTAAAATATGATTTTCAAACTACAAATCTAACTTCACAACTGAATTCTACAAAAAGACAATGACTATCCTCAACCTAGCAATATCTTATTGATTTTTTCTAATTTTTTCCAAAAAAATCATCCTTAGTTCACCACAAATTGTCTCAAGTAGAGCAAAACACTGTCACAATAAATTAGGCATGAACTCACTTTTCTTTATGTCGGCCACAATTTGATTTTTTCCTATTTTCCATGTTTGTCAAAAATTTGACGAAAATGCCAGCCAACATTTTGATGAACCCGAGGTTTGTCGAAATTTCAATGAACATCAAGGATAAAATTTCAAAAAATTGAAAATTACACATCAAATTTTACAAACTCCCAACGATACATCAAATTATTCATATTTCATCAGACAGTTTTGTTGGATTTTGCAGTCAAATGAGTTAGTGTGGTGGGACCCATACTATGATGCCTGCACCATCTAGAGCTAGCAGTACTTAGCTTCGGATGTGATTTCCCTTTTGTATTTGAGATGATGATGTACATTCCAATTACAACCATTTTTTTTATTATATATCTCTCTCTTTTTTAGACATCATTGTATACTTGACATTATTATTTTGATCTATATGATATGCAGTGGAATCTCTAATCCATATATGTTCTACATGATTCTATGATCGATGCATTTACTTGGTATCTTCTATATGTTATATGATGATCCTTTTACTATGATTGTATGGATACATATGATATCATGATGATATGTTATGATGTATGATGTTCTTTGTTATGATGATGTATAATTATGATGTATGGATGATGTGTGAATGATGTATGGATGCATATATGGTTAATGATATGATGTGTATGAAATGATATATGTTATGTGATGTAAATGGCATGTGTGTTCTTTTATTTTCGTGTAAATGCAAATAAATGATGTATGTTATATGATATAATAAATGGATGGATTTTTTATATATGATATATGATGTAATAAATGGATGGATTAATGATATATGATATGATAGAGATTTATTGTAGATGAAGATGATGTATGATATATGAATGTTTGATGAATGTTTTGAAAATGCAATGATAGAGATTTATGTTTTTGAGATTTTCTTTATGTAATTTTATGTGATATGGAAAATTTGATATGATAAATTCAAAGTTATTTGATTCAAATGTGCAAATGATGAAATGATGATTAACTACTTTCTAATGTATGCAAATGAATTTGATGATGCAATTTATATGATATGATGATGTTTTTGTCAATGTCAAGTATACTCAATATTTTAATGAGAAAAGATAATCGTTAATTTGAATCCTTCACGAGCTTTAGTAACAAACACTCTTCAAATGAAAAAACTATTATGAATGCAATCTAATTTAATCATGCAAATCTACATGCAAAAATATTGGTATTTTAGCAGTACTTTTGTGCTTTGTATCATCATTGAGCTTTTAAAATGTTGAAAGTGAGTACAAGCATCGATGGTATAATGTAAACCAATGATGACCGGAGTACTACTTCCATGATTTTTGATATTTCAAGCTAACACAAGCATCAAGGTATAATTAAACCGAGATGACTTGAGCATTTCTTGTGTAAAACAGACAAGAATTTACCACTTTCCTATGTGAATTGGAATGTCATCCATGATACTTTGTAGAGCACTTCCCATGGCAATTCACACAGTAATTATGATTAATTCACAAATAATAGATAAAGAAAATATCATTATGCTTCCTTGCTTCTCTAGTTCAATACATCATCGAGTTGCTCCAAAGAAATGATAATAATGATCAAAGTACAACATATTCCACATTTTCTTAAAGTATTTCAATCATAATTCAGATTAGATCATCCATCCTGATTTTATGATGTTTTTTTTATTTTTGAGATTTTGGATCAAACCTAACCTAAAGATCTATCCTAGGGACCTCGGGAGCTGATCAAAGATAAGCCTTGCTTACGCTATACACGTAGAGACCACATAATTTAACTAACATAGATTCATGTTTTTGAATTTTTGATATTGGCCTTTTTGACACGTTTTTGGATTTTCTGATGTGAAATTGATGTTTGATTTGCTTCCGATGATGATTGTTGTTCCTTGTTCTATTGTGTTTTGATCTTTGTTTTCGCTTGTTTTGTTTTTCCATTGTTTGCCTATTTGGTTTAGCTCGATTTTATTTCCCCCAATGATGTTCAAATGTTTCCCCCAAGCTAGGGTGAGACATAACCATGTGATATGATATGATAATGGATGTAAAATGATGGTGAAAGCAATGACTATGAAATTTGTCCAAATAGATGGGGGAGCTGATTCAAATCACAAATAGTGCTTGTTTCCAAGTTTTCACTATATGTTTTTATTGCAGCTTTTCAGTCTTTTTGATTTTTTTGTATTTTTGTATTTTTTGTATTTTTTTTTCTTTTTTGTCACTAGGACACTTGTTTGCCAAGTTTTCATCAAGGTAACCATTTTTAGAAGCTAATTCATGCACTAGTTGATTCAGGTATAGAACTTTCTGAGATGGATACTATTGATAGGTTCATCAAACATATCCCCTTCTAGTGTAGACAATTGATATGCTCCTGATCCATACACTGATATGATTACAAAGGGACCTAGCTAGTTAGGCTCAAATTTCCCTTTCTTTTCTCTATCATGTTGATTCCTAGGGTTTTCCTTTAGGACTAAGTCTCCCACTTGAAATACTATATGTTTTACCCTATGATTGTAGCTCCTTGACATTATTTGTTGGTAGGCCTTTAAATGATTGACAACTTGTTGATGATGTTCATCCAATAATTCCAGTTCCTATAGTCGATAAACTCTATAATCCTCATCTGTAATGATACCCTTCAATGAGACAGGGAGTGATGGTATTTCTACCTCAATGGGTAGGATGGCCTTTGATCCATACACCAAGTCATATGATGTAGCTCTTGTTGGTGTTCTAATGCTGGTTCTGTAGGCCCATAGTGTAGGATTTAGTTGAACATGCCAATCATGTCCAACATCATTTACCATTTTCTTTGGTATTTTTAGAATTGTCTTGTTTGAGGCCTCTGCTTGGCCATTTCCTTGTGGATAGTATGATGTTGAGAAATGATGTTGGATATGGAATTTTTCACATAATTCCTAGACATCCTAATTTTTAAAAGGTCTACAATTGTCTATGATAATGGATTAGGGTATCATGTATGATAGATGAGATAGTTTAGTATGAAATATGAGATCTGCTTTCCAGTGATAGTTGTTAAAGGAACCACTTCTATCCATTTTGTAAAATAATTTGTTGTTGTGATGATGAACTTGTGTCCATTGGATGAAGAAGGATTTATTTTTCCTACTAGGTCCAGTTCCCACTGACAAAAAGGCCATGTTGATGTGAAAGGCTATAACTCTTGCGCCAACGCATGAATGATATTACCATGAATCTGACATTTTTGACACTTTTTAACATATTGATAACACTCTTTCTCCATGTTTGGCTAGTAATACCCAAAACGAAGGAGTTTCTTAGCTAAGGTTAGCCCACTTGAATGGGTTCCACAAATACCTTCATGGACCTCTTGTAAGGATATTTTAGATTCATGATGTTCTATACACCAAAGAAGAGTACCATCTAGACCTCGATAGTATAGGGTGTCAGCAATCAATGTATGTCAGGCGAACTGACAGATAAAGTTATGATTTTGGTTTCTAGAGATATTAGGAGGAAGGATATTATCCTTGAGGTAAGTATAGATCTCTCCATATAGTGAGTTTTGAGTGTCAATTATTTGGCATATGGTCTATGAATCAAAATTGTAGTATGTAGGGTTAGATAGTTGTTCCACCATAAACTCATAACAACCTTGTTTTTCTAGTAATTGCAAAAGGGAAGCAATTGTCACCATGGCATCTGCAGCCTTGTTCTCTTCCCTTGGTATTTGTTCA
>VDFB02173028.1:0-12542 GCA_007258455.2 Sequoia sempervirens | reverse complement strand
TTGTTTTTCACACATTCGCTCTCTCCTTATTGAAGTAGTAGTTGGTGAGCTTGAGATAGAAACTCTATCATAAGAATTCTCTAGAGTGAAGTTGAAGTTGCAGGGTCCTACTAAAATAATCTTCACACTTAAGAAAAATTCATGGTTTATTATAAGAGTTTTCTTGTTGCCAATGAAAGCTAGATATAATGACAAGTGAGCTTATGTGAATTGCAATCACATAATTCCTCGAGGCTTTTACTTTTGATATCAAGAACATAAAAGTTGAAGTTGATCAAAGGGCCAAGTAGGTCACAAATCCAACAAAGATACATAACCAAATGCTAGGACCCACCTCTAAGGAATCTTTACACATGAAAGGTAGGAAAAGTTTTTGAAGTAGAGAAACTTGAAATCCAAGACACTTTTGGATGCATATAAATAGATGATTCCACTATTAATTTTGAAGGAGTCTTTTGAAATCATTATGCACAAGCTAAAGGAGCTATGATGAATAAGAGAGCTCTATGTGGGGAAAACAAAGGATTGTTAGTGCATATGGAACACTTGTGGACCATTCTAAGAATAAGGAAGAGATAGAGAAGATCCTCTTGCAATGATTCCAAACAATCATAACAAAGGAAGCTTAGTTGAAAAAAAGGAATTGCTTGGAAGATAAGCAATGATTTATTTTTGAGGATCTTCTAGGAGGGTAATCAAGCATATTCATTTAGGCTTGGGCTTGAATTTGCTAGTTTAGAGTAAATCTAATGCCACTTGTAAGCTTGTAATGCAATATTTTGTTCTATGACATAAATTTGTTGCATAACATGTACTTATAAATAGTATAGCTAGGGCCTCCATAGTTAAGATCCTTTGAGAATCGTCTCAACAATATGTTAAGTCTTAGAAATGTTATTTTCATGCAATTTGTTAGCCTTTAAAGTTGAATGCAACTTAATATATTTAGATCACTAAATAAAGTGTTATGTGGCTTAACTTAGGTCTTAGCATAATATTGTATATGGATGTTAAATATGTAAGTAGTGTTGATATTTGCACTTCTTAGATTAAGATTGATTATGTTTATTTAAATAATATTGTATCATTAGCTCTCTACTATATGATAATTTTGTTAATGATTGCTTAAATGAGTTAACTATTGATTTGGGAGCATCCTTGGGTTGGCACAATCTAGCATGACCCAAAATAGATGTTTAGCTTTCGCCACGTGAACTTACTTTGTGCACATCAGGGTTGTGGCATTTTTTTATGCATTAATGTAACTGCACATCATGTTGTGTTGGGAAACATGTTTTTTGTGTATTCTTTTGCTAGATGGCACATTCTTGCATATCTTTTCCAAGCACAAGTTATTGTTGTTGAATGCTTGTCATTGATATTTTGTGTGTCCTATTTTCACATGTATACTTTATAGTGATCAATCAATGTCATATGTCAAGGAGTTGGTCATTCTATTAGATGCTACAATTTGATCTTCTAATAGTGTGCTAATTTAGGAGTTGAAAATGCCAGTTCAAAATTTTAAGAAATTATTGGCTTGTTTTTTATCAATGACACATGTTAGTTGATCTATCTTCTATTTGCACATTTATTTCAAGGACCAACTTTAATCCTACATGTTAGTGCAAGTGGCATGTGCTACATATAATGGAACTTTGATCTTTTAAACATGGAAGATTACGTATTTTGGGTAGAGCTTGGAGCTTGATTGTAGTTGGGGAGTTTGCACGTATATCTTTAAGATTGGATAGCATATTGTGACTATAGTTCACATATTGGTGCCCTCATTGTATTCTTTCCAATATATTTGAAAATTAATTAAAAAAAATGTTTTGCTTCCATTTTTGTGCTATGTGCACTTGTTTGATAGTTGTTTATTTGACCCAAAATTAGTATTTACATAACTATGTTATTAGAGCTTAGTGTTTTGAGTCCTAGAGTTGAGCTCATGAGAGTTCCATTAATAGAGCTTTGTGCAAAGTGTTCACATTGTACAGGTGAACCAACAAAGATGGCTTTTCACAAAGTAGGAAGAAGAGGTACAAGAAACCAACAAGCAACCCACATTGTAGATTTGGCTAATGCATTAGGAACAATTCATACCTAGTTTGAGGCCATTGAACCCACACATTACAGGGTTCTTATGGTGATGGATGAAATTAGTGATGGTGAGACTATATTGTAATGCATAGGGAGGTATTGTGGATGATCTAGGGGGTCTAAGTCCTTAAATCACATTGCAATCATAGAGTGTTGCTTGACAACCCTTGCAATAACATCGATAGGTTCATCATCATGTTCAACATCCATGTGCCAACCTGTAAGTTCTAACCCATCTTTATTGCTTGTGAAACAATTGTCAAACACTTATGAAGTAGATATAAAATGGTTTAGTTAAACTAATGCATTATCTCCCTCTTTATCTATTAATATACACTACCATTTTTTATAGATAGACAAGCTAATAATGAAGAAATACATAAACTCTCATATATGTTCACATATATTGTAAAAATCTAAGCATAATACAACTTTTCTATTACAGTTCTACATTTGTTGTCAATTATTTTCTTTGCTTTCCTAGTTCATTTGCACTTTGTAAATTTTTAACCTCAATGATTCACAATTTGCTTCTTCCTATAACTTCTTTAAATTCGTTTAAGGTTGTCCATTGAGTTTCTTCCTAGATCTTAGATTAATGGTATTAAAGTATACACACCTCATATCATTTCCAAGTGGTATCATGGTGTATTTGAACTTTGTCTTTGTATGTCCACTCATATGATGTTTGAATATAGGAAATTAGGGCTTGAGACTAGTAACCCTTTGTTGTACCTTCCTACACATTCTCAAATGGGAGAGAAATTGTTAGTGATGTGTTCTCCCTCATCTTTGTTAATTCCCTCTTCCTCCATTTGCTAAGTCCCTTTGTAAAAAATCAACACCTTAATGCTTCGCTTTGTTATGTAAATCTAGGAGAAGTATCCTTTTCTTTAGGAGTCTTGAGAAAATAAACTCTAAAACTTAATCAGATTATCAGTACAAAACACAAATTTGTTATTTTGGAGAGTGGTTCTAAAAAATTCATTGGCTCTCAACATGGTTTCTACAACTTCATTTGCTCTTGACATGGTTTCTAAAACTTGATCAAATCTTGACATGGTTTCCACAACCTCATTAGAAGCTTACATGGTTCTTACAACCTCTCAGAACCTTAAAAGAAAAGAAAATGTAAAACTTCATTCTCTTTAAATTCTTGCAAATTTTAGCAATTTCAAAGGTTTTAAAAAACTCATTAAAAACCAACAAGATTCTCACTACCTTATTGGAGGCCCACAAAATTCTTGTGAATGCCTAAGTTTTTGACACTATCAAGGAGCTAGAGGACTAAATGCAAATTTCTCATGGAATTGCTTGAACAAGAAAGTTTCTAAAGGCACGTCAACTCCTAATATGGTTTTCACCTCGTCAAAAATTGATGTAGGAGTATCTTGGGTGCAAGGACAATCTTGCATCAACCAAAACAAATTTAATTTTTAGTTAAGCTTTGTATTGTGTATATTGGTTTTTGGATTGTTGCTTCATGATGATTTTCAAAGACAATTTAACCAAATTAATGACATGACCTTGTAGAAGAGCTTAATGGGCATTTGTAGTTTAGATTTAGTGAAGATTGGGAAAAAAATGGCTATGTTGTGGCTTTGCAGGTTTTTGGTCTACTACCAAATTTGTGAAATTTTGAACTATTGGTGTAACTAATCAAACTAGTTAGCTATTAACCTAATTAGGAGAGTCATATTCATATTGCTTAAGTCTCCACTTAGGGATTCTATAGTTTTGTCTCACCTCGTGTGGTTGAGACAAGCACCCTCACTTTGTGAGACACCTCTTGCATGGTCACTTGTCACTCACAAAACACTTGTCATGTGAGTTAACAAGTGTTCCATTTTTTTGGGGTAGCTAGTCATAGTGTTCGACTTTCCTACCTTCACCACCTTGCCTATATAAACAAGGTTACATTGTACATTCCATTTAACTCTTTTATCAACTCTTTGATAATAGCAATTAAGCTTATTAATGCGCAAATATTTTGTGAAGGTTTTTGGTTTTTTCTTTATGATCTTGAAAATCATAACATGATATTAGAACCATGCAAACAAAACCTTTCCCAAAATCTTGCAAAAGTCTAATCTCTATTTTGGGGGGGATAAGTTTGTGATATTTCAACAAAGGTTGATCCTGCCAAACTTCATCTACCAAATTTCTCTCTATTTGAACAAGCATTTGTCCCTTCTTCATAAATACCTGCTCCCATCTATGTGCAATATCCACTGATAAACACCATGGGTCCACACCAATTGTGGCATCTTGATCCAAATTGTCGGCTATCAAAGTTTCCACAAATGGGACTTCACTAATGCGCATAAGCTTCCAACGTTCACTCAATTATTGTGTAGCTTGTACAAAAAAATGTGCACATTTTTTTCTGTTATTGGCTCATATTAGTGTTGGCATTTTTTCTCCAGTGATCTACGTTGTTGCTTCCGTGGATATTTTTCAGGTTTCCCTCAACATTTGGCAACGCCGCCAATATCATCCAAAGGCGCACCATACTTTGAGTTGACCAACATTTCTCAAGCACATAGGTGGGGTTATTACGAGTTCGTAGAAAACCAACAATCCACCATTCCAAATCCTCTAGTCTCATCGCAGCGAAGGAAGGGAAACACAAGCAGTGGATCAACAGATTTAATGCGTGGAATAGACTCTGGCTTATTTGGAGGAGGCATTGCAGAGGAAGAGTGGAATGGCAAGAGTCACAGTCCACGTATAAGCCACCACACTGCCTCTTGAGGTCTCTCCTGCCCGTGGTAATCTTCCCGACGTCTCCCTTCAGGACCCACATAATACTCAGGCCATGTCATATCTCTGTAAGTTCAAGCAAAGAGGATTCGCATCGACATGCAGGTCATTCCTCCACGCGTGTCACCACAAGCAATATACTTTCAATTTGGCGGTTTCTTCCACTCAGGCTTTCCACCTCAACGACTTGGTCAAAATCCTTCACTTCAAGTGGCCAACATTGACTTGGTTTTTCTTCCACTTGGCGTCTCTCCACGAAAAGACTTGGTCAACTCCCACTTCATAGGCAGTTTGGTTAAAGATTTATTTGACATTAATATTGGATGATTAGCTTTTTTTATGCTAATAAAAATTTATTGTAATCATGCAAATTTATTATACTTAAATCTATTGGGTCACAACAAAGAGTCTAAGGGGAGGCCATTTTCTTTCTTACCATTTGTTGTAACCGACACTATTGGAATAGCTAACGGTTCTAATCACTTGCTTCTATATACTAATTTTTCAGTATTCAAGACAAATCATTAGCTTATGCAAAGCTTGTAAAAGGGGGAGTCTTTTTCATTTTGACGTAACTTTCAAACTGTAAGTTGAAAATTCAATTGTGAATAGTTGACGAAAATCTATTTCTGTTCCAGAGACTTTAGCATCGAGACATTGTGAAATATGTATGTTGTTTAACACATATTTTGTCTCCTCTTTTAACGAGAGATCTTTAAGTTTCTAAGTGCAAAATTAGGCACATATGATTATTGTATCTTTTGATTAGCTACTCAATTGAGTATTGCTTTTGTGAAACTGACTTGCCCATTTCATTGGAAACGATATCGCACTCAATTATAAAGTGCCATTATTCGTTACATTGAAATTGAAATATGTACTAAAAAATATAAAGTGTCAATTCAAGGGGGATCAAAACAATCAAGGGGGTTTGTCATTGTCATTGTGCCTTGAGCATTTTACATTGCTTTTGTGATTCTAAGTTTTCAACTCAAAGAATGTGGGAATGACTAAAAAGAATGATTGAAAAGATGATCAATTCACCCACCATCATTTGTTACATGAGATTCTAGAGATGCTTTGCTAAGATCATCCAAAGATTCTTTATAGAAAAAATTCAATTCTTTGGTACATGTTCTACATTAGTCTTCACATGGAGCATTTGAACAACATTTAGAGAAGTCATCATCATCTTATGGAGGGGAGGGGCTACATAGTCTCTTCATTATATCATTTATCTTTTGGAGAGGGGTTTTATTTCCCACATGGTTTTTCTCCTTTTCTCCACTTTAAGAGAAATTTGTACATGAGTACCAACATGGCCTCGTAGTCAGGACTCATCATCATTCATTCATTATGCCTAAGTTACACTTAAGATGGGGTGTTATAGTGACTTTATCAAACTAGTTAGCTAATAACCTAACTAGGGGAGTCCTATTCACATTGTTTAAGTATCTACTTAGGAACTTCTATAGTTTTGTCTCACCTCACGTGGTTGAGACAAGGGTCCTCACTTTATGAGACACCTCTTGCATGGTCTTTTGCCACTCATAACACTTTTCATGTGAGTTAACAAGCGTTCGATCTTTTGTGGGGTAGTTAGTCATTCTGTTTGACTTTCCTACCTTCACTACCTTACCTATATAAGCAAGGTTACATTGTACATTCCATTTAACTCTTTTTATCAACTCTTTCATATAGTGTGCAAGTATTTTGTGGAAGTTTCTGGTTTTTTCTTTATGATCTTGGAAATCACAACATGAACTGTAATTGAACTTGCAGGACTTTGGTGTTGAATTGGATAAATTCACTTTCTAAGACCAGTTTAGATGAACTTATTCATATTTGCATGAAACTTATGGCCAACTAGCTTTGTGGGGACTTCTTGCCCATTTGAGATTTTTGAAAACTTCATTTCCAACTAAGGTTTGCAAGGATCTCATGACCAAGTGGATTTTTTGGGGTAAAGTCAAGTGAATCAGACTTTTATTTCAAGAGTCGGTTTAAATGAACCATTTTGATTATGACATCAACATTGTATTGTTGTAGATGAATGTAATTGAACTGGATATGATGATGTAAACCTGATGTCAAAATTATACAATTTGCATGTAAATTTGATTGAACCATCTGAGTAAACTAATCAAAAGGTTCAATTAAATAAGTAATGATATTTCCATGAACAAAAAATATAGCATTATGTAATAGTGACCTTAACAAGGTACAAAGTGTGGGGTTTTCCAAGTGAATCAACTATTTGTAGATTTTTCTAGTGAAATGAAACTTATGGAGTTTTCAATTTGAATTGGTCGTTTGCAGAATTTTTGCTTGTTACTATATTTGTGGAACTTCTTGCTACTACAAGTTTTTCATTTATGTAATGATTCAATTATTGTAATGAACAAATTTTGATTTGATCCAACTTCCTAGCCACTGAAGGATATAGGGAGATTGATACATGCATGTGGAGTTAGCCGTCAGAGGAGATGATTCACCATTAAAGAAAAGGTGACAGAGAGAGAGTGAGGAAGGGAAAAAATAGAATTTCTCTAACTTGGAGAGTCAATAAAAAACATGAGAAGAGGTTGGGTAAGTGATTCAAATCCATGAGGTCATAGAGAGAATTTCCATATGGAGAAGGCCAAATTTGTACTGTGAGAATGTGATGTATGTAATACCTTGAAGAAGATATTGTCTAGTATTGTATTCATGCCAGAAATTAATAAAACCAAATAAATATTCTTGTTTTATTTGGATTTCATTGTGCAAAGAGTTGTGTGGGGGTGCACGATTGGACTATATGATAAGGTCCCCTAATCTCAACTACATTAGATAGTATCAGAGTGAGGTGTTTTGTTGGGAGGTGTTGATATCAAGGTCGTGATACCATGTTATCTTCATCAGATGGTATTAGATTGAGGTTCGTGCTAGGATGTTTTCAGGAGAGTGTGGAGGAATGTTCTTGGTTGAGATTGAATGCATCAAGATGAGTTGTGTATGTGGGTGGTTGTGTTTGAAGAGCTCTAATATTTTGTTGTAGGTATGAAGGAGTCTTGTGACTATAGAGAGATTGAAGGGACAAGATCAAGTTGGGTGTCCTCCGATAGAGATTGAAGCTATGTAGAAGGTACATAGGCTTCCTCAATTTGTAAAGTGGGTAGAGGAAATGCTAAGAGGTGCATCTTCTAGGGTTTCTATTGGGTAGATGATAGATGTGTGTGTGTGAGAGAAAGAGTTTTTTTGTAGGTATGAAAGAGGATTTGTAACAATAAATAACATAAGTTCTGAAGTTTTGATGAGTTGATGAGTGCTTGAAGGTGTTTGTAGAGATGTCAAGAAAGAAGAAGAGTATGAGGCTAGCCTCAGGAAAGGTGTTAGAAATTTCAGTTCTTGTAAGGAGAGAAAAAATATACAATGCCAAGATTAATAATATGAAGAAGATGTTGAAGGGTTTGAAGGAGACTAGGATGGTAATATAAAAGAGAAGAGTAGAGGAAAAGATGTGTAAGGCCGAGCCTTATTATTTTCTTGACCAAAAATTGTTTGTTGGTGAATCTATGTGTGTGGAGAGAGGGAGAAGAAAAGGAAAATATTGAAGTAGTAGTAGCATGTCTTGATGAAGATAGGAAATAATTGGAGAAAGAGATTGTAGTAGTAGAGAAGAAAAAGACTACAAATATATTGGTTAGATTTTTTAATTTTATTAATGAAGAAGATGATACTAAGTTATGTGTAGATGAGGCAATAAAATTGAAAGGAAAGATGGATGAGATGGCGAAGGAGTGTGAAGAGGACATGCAGATGGAAATATTTAGTTTCCATGATATTGTCAGTATAGATTTGTATGCAGGTGCTGTAGAGGATAGTGTAAATGAAATATAAAGGGAAGAAGGATTTTGGTAGATAGTGTTTGGTGGGATGAATCCCACAAAAAAAGAGAAGAGGAGAGTAAAGAGAAATTGGTGGAGGAGGTCAAGTTGTGATGGACACAGGTCCACGAGAGGAAAGAGAAATGAGAAAAACTAAGTGGAGGAGGATGATACTTGTCCTAGCCAAATGTTGGAAAAGGCAAGGGATTTTTTTTTTGATGAACCTGTTGTGGAGAGGGAGTTTGCTTTAGGTTGTTTACAACTTGGAAGAGAAATTCTATCATCCAACTCTATTTTTTGAGCCCATGATCATAAAAATTTCTTACCTTAGGTACTCGATGTAGGAGCATCTTGGGTGCAAGGGCAATCTTGCATGAACTATTTTTTTTTTAATTTTCATTTAAGCTTTGTTTTGTTTCTATTGGTTTTTGGTTTTTGTAGAAAGTCTACTTGTTGTACTGCATTCATAGAACTTCCACTTGCTATTGCATATTTTTTTTCTATAATGATTTGGTTGTTGTAATGACCAAAAATTTATTTAATCCAACTTCCTAGCCACTGAAGGATAAAGGGGGATCAATATACACATTAGGGGAATAGCCATAAGAGGAGATGGTTCACCATTAGAGAAAAGACAACACATAGAGAGAGAGTGAGGAGGAGAAGGGAAAAAATATAATTTCTTTAAATTGGAGAGGGAGTCAATAGGTGACATGAGAAGAGGTTGGTTGAGCAATTCAAATTCAAAAGGTGATACAGAGAAAGGACATGAGGCGAAGGCCAAATTTGTACTGAGAATGCGATGCATGTAATACCTTGAAACAAATTTTGTTTGACATTATATTCATGTAAGAAATTAATTAAATCTGTAGACACCTAAAATATGACCTTACCCAACCACACCTAATTTTAGCCTATCCTAAGCTATTAATTAAATAAATATCTAATATTTATTTAATTATTTTTATTTATTCCCCATCTTTTAATTAAACAAATATTTATCATTTATTTAATTAATATCTCTTCACATGATCCCATTAATTAAATAAATACTATTTATTTAATTATTTTTCCTTTATCCTTTATTATTGTCCATTTAATCCTAGCCTTTCATCTTATTCACATGGAGAATTTAGTGTTTGCTACAAAGTATTTGAAGTCTGCAATGAAGTCGGATTTGGGGATGCCCTCTGTAGCTAATTCAGAGGTAATTCGAAAACATTGTTACATTAAACACAAAATCTATAGCTTTCTGATTGGAAACTTATAGTAGTTACAATCTATTGCTCTGAATAATTTTATTTTACAATCTTGCCACTGTTTTGCTTCATAATGTGTTCGAGCTAAATATAATAAAATTTGGGTGTCAGTGCCAAAATAGAATTTTCTCAAACAATTTTGATACATTTTCAGTACAAGCGCAAACTGTTCTTGTGCAAAGTAAACATGTGCTAGATCTACCCACACATCAAGCATCTGAACAAAGATGCTTCCTACAACAACTTCTTTTACATGTGTAAAAATTTCCTTTGTGTTATCTTTGAATTCAGTGCGCTCAATTCATGGGATAACCCCTACGAAACTTTTCTATTTTGTAGCCCATGTACTCTAAGCACACAAAATGAGGCGAATTGCATTAGTCCTTGTGCGTGGTCCCCCATCCTCAAAAATTCATTCCGAGCATTAACCTTTATTAGTTCGTCAAATTTTGCATTTTAAACCAAGTTGTGAAAATTCAATTTTGGGAGTTAGAAAATTTTTTGCACATGCAAGAGCGGGGATTTTTAGCGTTTTTGCATATTACATGTAGGAGCACTAATTTTTAACGCTCTTGCATATTTCATGCCTTAGTCATTTTTTGGCACATGTAGGAGCGAGGTTTTTTAGCGCTTTTGCATATTGCATGTAGGAGCACTGATTTTTAGCGCTCTTGCATATTTCATGCCTTAGTCATTTTCTAGCACATGTAGGAGTGGGGTTTTTTAACACTTTTACATATTACATGTAGGAGCATTGATTTTTAGCGCTTTTGCATATTTCATGCCTTAGTCATTTTCTGGCACATGTAATGGATCGGGGTTTTTTAGCGTCTCTGCATCTCAAACCACAAGTCACATGCAAAAGCTTTGTTTTTCACTGCTCTTACATATTTCATGCAGAAGCTCTGTTTTTTACCGCTCTTACATATTTCATGTAGAAGCTCTATTTTTCACCACTCTTACATATTTCATGTAGAAGCTCTAGTTTTCACCGCTCTTACATATTTCATGCAGAAGCTTTGTTTTTCACCGCTCTTACATATTTCATGCAACAACTATGTTTTTCACCACTCTTACATATTTCATGCAGAAGCTCTATTTTTCACCGCTTTTAATATTTCATGCAAAAGCTCCATTTTTCACCGCTTTTACATGAAACTACTCAAGTCCTTCAATATGCAAAAGTGTTGTTTTTTATCGCTTTTACATATAATATGTTGAAGTACTGATTTTTAGCGCCAAGAAGAATTTGAAGATGAAGCTTTCTCAATAGATTCAATGAACAAAATGATGGATTTCCAGCTTATTTTAGATTTGAAAGGCATTAGAAAGTCTCCAATCTCATCAAAGGAGTCAATCTCAAGAATCCTCGTCATCTCCAAAGTACACTCCAATGCCAGATAGTGATGAAGTGCATGCCATCATGAATTTTTCATGGAGAAATATGTTGAACAAGGTTAAATTTTTCCTTAGATTAGATTTCCCAGCTTTAGCATTTTTCATGCTTTATGTAGATATGTTTTGAAATTTTACATGTCATTTTGGAAAAATTAATTACATGTAAAATAAATATGTTCTACATTTATGGACAACATTTTTGAATAAGTCAACTAGTTGGTTAGGGTTTTTCCTAGATTAGCTCTCCTCTCCCATCTATAAATAAGAGAGGATTCTACTATAATGGTAACCTTTTATCTTTTGCAATGAAGTGCTGCCCACTTGTGAAACGAATATTGAAACTTTGAGTTCAATTTCGTGAATCTAATTTTGATCAATAAGGAAGTGAAGTTGCATACCAAACTTTGTGTTGGGAACGATTATCTTATGGTTTGATCAAATTGGTAGTGATTAGTAATTGATATTGAAAGGGCTTTGAGTAAATTTGTGTAAACTTTGAGTTACACCTATTACTCAAAATTGTGATATTATTGAATACTATTGGTGAATTGTCTATAAGATTTTGTGCTTATATTTATTCATGCTATTTGTGGGATTATTGTGAAGTATATAGAAGACTTTGTTCTTCATTTACATCGCTGGTTATTGTGAAATTCATCATTGAAGACTACAAAATGACTTTGTGCCTCTGTGAGCCTTTTGGTTACGTATTTTATCACACTAGTATTCCTAGAATTTTCTTTGACAAGTTAGGAGTATTGGAATTACTGCTTAGTTTTAATTTGAAGTTGTATTGCATCCAAAGATTAAATTGTGAAACATTGTAAAACATATTCTCTGAAAAAAGAGAGAATCATGAATGTGACACACCCTCATATCGTTATTGTAAATATCTATTTAGTTTTCCTTAGTTTCAATAAGCAATAAGAAGGGCGCCTCCCCTTTCCGAGAGGAGAGATTATATCTCACATAGCTATGGTTGAAATCAAGGTTTTGTAATCTGTTAAAAGGGATTGCATAATTTTCACCCAACACTTTGCAATATCAAATTGACCCCTTTTAGCTAGCACAATGGCTGCCCTATTTGCAGCATAAACATTTCCTGGTCTATGTGCCAACACTTTACAATGGTTTCCCCATTTGCATCATA